>JAVIWB010001421.1:0-21699 GCA_031893035.1 Dermolepida albohirtum | reverse complement strand
GTTAATTTCTTGACAAATTCTTCACAACTTCCAACAGTTCTGACAATGATGCAAACCTTTCCATTCTTGCCTGCACTTGTAAGACACCATTATCAAATCCATCAGTAACATATGAAAAAAGATCACTGTCAGACGATCCTAGTTTATTTCATCAAACTAAGTATTTTATTTTGGTAGTATTTAAAAAATGGTTCGCTTCTCTTCCATTTTCTACTGTCGAATCTCTGCATTAATGAAATTCACCTTTCTCTACAACTAAACATTTTAATAACATTAGTCTTGAGCACATCATAACTTAATGATGTATATTCTAGTTTAGACTAATACCACGATAACGCAGCGCCCTGCAACTTGTTAATAATATTTGGTATAAGCACTATACAGCTTCTGCTATGTGCTCGTTGTATTTTTTCTACTCTCTGAAACCATCTCTTAGCCTCCTCTTGGGCACCACCTACAAATTCGGGTAATATCGCAGCAATTTCGATGTTCGAGCATTTATTCTTGTTCTGATCACTATTTATTACAGAAACTATTATTTGCATGATATCTTGAACAGTTATTTGTGTTTTGCCAATAGTCTTTCTCTGCATTTGCTATTGGACCATTTCCCGTCACTTCGGCATCATCCATGCTGCTACTCGTCGAAGTCATCTTCCCCGAACATATAGAACGTTTTGATGATGATGAAATTAATTAGGCTAAAGGTGTGTAAAATGTAATAATCATCAGCTGTTTATAAACCAACACTTAAATCAAAGCTATTGAATAATTACAACGTTCTGATAATGATCAATTATGAAACTTTATTAGATACATGTACTAATTCAATAATTAGCTATATTAGTCCTTTGGCAAGGTGGTTGCAATAACACTACATTTCCTGCTAAGTAAAATATATTTTGGTTGTAATTTGTTACAAACAATGATATACAATATATATGTTTTTTCACATGTATCACATCATAGAATAGTAGAAAGGACAAATCGATCGGCACCTTTGATGTTTTGGGAACTGTTTGAAATGACCTTGACCCATTTTGAAAAATGATAATGATAATTAATAAGATCCAGAGCAACAGATAAAACAAAATTAACGTAATGGAAAAGCTGTAATAAAGGTAAATCTAGAGATATAAAGCTGTTTAATGTAATATAAAAAAGGATTAGATTAAAATATGTATCGAACGATATGTGAGGTACTTGCGTGTGTTTGTGTATATACATACATATCTTGGGCCAGGATACTATGTATATTTTGCGGTTACAAAATAAACACGTGGACACTACAATAAAACTTAACTGCACAAGCTCGCGGAAGTAATGTGTATAGGCTTGGTCATGGCTAGGGTAGAAGTCTCTGGTTTATCTTACAAGCTGGGGCTTTTAAGAAAAGAAGCGGTAAGCTGAAAGGTAGGATGCTGGTCATGTTTGAACTAACCAATGACACGGGAGAATAGGCACGCTAGAAATTAGGCGCGCTAAAAGGCATAAATTAAAAGTGCAATATCAATATCAATATAAGAACCAAGCAGATAGATATCTAGACATAATAATAGACGTGTATTCTATGTGAAGAAAAGAAGGATTCATATTTGAATCTCTAACTGCATTTGGAAATCAATACAACAGAATTAATATTGAATGTGAGTCAATGGAAAGTTACCAAGACTATTCCAAGAAAAGGTTCGAAAAATTCTAGGTATTTGCTTCCTAGAAAACGACGACAGTTTTTTTAAATAAAAAAAACTGTCGTCGTTTTCAAAAGATTTGCATCTGAATATATACGAGGTTTGTTCAAAAGGAAAGGTGAATTTTGAATTTTTTTGAAAAGTATTTATTTATTCATCAATATCCATTTTGTCCCCATCAAAGTAATCCCCCTCAGATATAATGCACTTATGCTAGCGCTTCTTCTAATCCTCTAAGCACTTCAGAAATGCGCTTTTCGGTATGGCCATCAGCTCGTTCTTCGATTCTGACTTTATCTCATCAATTGTGGCAAAACGCTTTCCTTCCATTGCTCTCTTCAGTTTTGGAATAGGAAAAAGGCGCAGGGGTCAAATCTGGTGAATAAGGCGGTTGAGGCAGGTTGAGGAGGTTCTTTTCCACAATTCCGATCGTTTGAGCCGTATTGCGTCACACAAACGTTGCATAACTTCCTTGTAGTATTCCTTATTAACCGTACGACCTGTTGGTCAGAACTCATGATGCACCACGCCATTGTAATCGAAGAAAGTAGTGAGCAAAACCTTCAAATTTGATCGAACTTGGCGTGCATTTTCTCGGCCTTCTGTAAAGCGCTTGTACCATTTATAAACACTTTTTTGAGACAAAGTGGACTCGCCGAATGCCACAGTCAACATTTCAAGTGCTTTGGAGCACTTTATTCCATTTTTAACGCAAAATTTAATACATATTCTTTGATCCATTTTTTCAAAAGTCAAAAATCGAAGAACACACACAAACATGACTAAGCTTTTCAGTTGTGAACAACAAACTACTAATCCAAATTGGCCGATAATGCCATATGTGTACCAACATAACAAATAAAAATTTCGATAATCGAATGTACACAGCGCGCGAAAATTCAAAATTCACCTTTCCTTTTGAACAAACCTCATATAACGCAAATAACGTTAAATAATAATTTATGAATTCAAAATCGAATTGTATTCAAATTAAATAAATTAATTTAAAAAAGATATAAAAAATTATCATATATGCGAAGCGTAGCAGTATCATGATGAACAGAAGCTTGTTCTATTAAAGGAGAATTACTTCAGTTTTGTCAAATGAAGTACTGATAATTACACGTACCAGTATCTTTAAATTATATCTTATAATCTGTTCTACCATATTAAATACTTGCTACTGCAGAGGTCATAGTTGCAATACTGGTATGTAATGTATCAGGGTCATGAAGTTGAACTTCTTGACCTATTCGATAATTTACTAGGCCTCGTAAATATACCTGAAGGGCTGTTCGACCATATTGGTCAACTTTAAAAATACAAGTACCCTCATCTTGTGTAATTAATTTTATTTTGCTAATCAATAGATTTAACAGTTCTTGAACTCTGTTACCGAAATTATAAGGTGTTTCATTTCTATCTGGCTTAACATTCATTAAATCTGCTACTAAACAATCTTCGATTCTTTAGTCAAAGAAATGTAATTATATCATCGAATGTTCTGATATTATTGATACAATTTAAAATTTCTAAAGCTTTGCCTTTGGCTCTGGATAAGATTACTTGTCTTAAAAATACATTAAACTGATTTGCCGGATCGTGTGTCAGCGTATGTTACACACAAAAATGAAGATACTTGTTTAAAAGTGTCTAATGTATTGGGATTACCATCAAATTCAGGAATTAGAGAAATAACGGCTGAATTGATGTCTCTAATTGTGTAGGGATGAACGTAAGCGGTTGCGCTATTAGGATTAGTCGTATTACTAGCTCTTTTAAACTAAATGGTCCGAATATGGAATTTGCGGGATTGGACATAATCAAGTTTTCAGGAAGGAGATGCACAAATAAAAAAATAATGAAATAATAAAATATAAATTCGAAGTCTGAAGATCGCAATAAAAGAAAAAATGTACTTAGGGTGAATACAATATTTTCATTCTTCTTAAATTTTCCAAATTACTGATTTCCGAAATTAAATTATTGAAATGTTTCTCACATTCTAACTCTTCTCTTTGATAATCACTCCATGCTAGTCTTTTTTTATCGGGGAGAATATATCGCTTATCATCTTTACATGAAAGAGCAACTTTATTCTACAATTCAATGAACACTGTGCGCAACTCAGAGCAAAGTAAGTACATCCTTCTCATAATGGTTCCATTACCTTCTACCACACTCTTATAATCAGAAACAGTCAATTTTTTATCAATAACACTTTTTAACCTCTTTGGCAGTCTATTAAGTAATTTAACGCAGTATGCTTTAGTACCGGTCCCATAAAAATATTCAATAATTCCACCAGCGCATTCATCCTTCATTTTACGCATTTTAGGTAGACTAGGAAGTATTTCATGTATATTTTCTTTAGGGAAATTATAAGTATCAAATATATTTAAATTATTTTTAATGTCATTGTATTACAATTATGCTCGTATATAACTAGTGAATCTGTGTCTGTATACAGTAACGAAACATGTGTATCGAACACAGGTTTTAAAAAAAATCATAGAACAAATCATACATTATCTTCTTAGCTGGTTCTAAAATTGTGAATCTTGCATATACAGCCTTCACATAATCTACATGTACTTGTGACAATTCGATAGGTGTTAGGATTTCAGAAAATACTTTACATGATTTAAAATTTGGCTTTGCAATATATAATATGTCTCAGCAAAAAGTCTTCTATGAATAGTTTCCCAATGAGAAATTAGTTTTATATTAACGCGATTTTCCACATTTTCTATTGTCTTTCTAAATATGCTGTTAATCATGAACTTACAAAATTGCTTAAAAAAACTCTGGTGGATTCGTTTCGTTTTATTGTATTAAAATCAATGTATTTTTTAACCCATAACTTTGTTTAAATTGAATTCCACCAGAAATTCCACATGGTTTCAATCCAAGATTTATACCTTGTTTTAAGGTTAAGTAATGTATCACATAATTATATTTATTGTGAAAGTTTGGGGTTAATTTACTATACTTCAAATGAGATAGGATAACGTGTTCAGGTAAAAAAAGGAAATTATTATGAATGTTGCGGATATTATAAATTTACTTCAAAAACTTATCCAGTGTCTGCATCATCTTCTAAAGCAAGTATGTCCATTCCCATGAGCTCCTCATTTGTTGACCATTCAAATTGATCGTGTGGTAAATTGAATGTCATAACATAACCATACAAATTCGTTGCATCAAGATATAATATGTATTTCTTGGCTTCTGAAGAATCACATTCTGGTAAGAATTCAATTCGTTGTTAGCAATTTCCTTTCTTTTACAATACATACTTACACTTCCACATATACCCTTCTTGAAAAAATTAAACATGTCTTCATCTGTCTGTAGTTCAATACTTGTACGCATCATGCGTAACATGGCATCCCAACTTAATCCTAGTGATGTAAAATAATGTGGGGGATCCAATTTATAATTGTTCATGCAAATATTTTGAAAATTTTCAAAATATCTGCAAGTAGTAGAACATCTGATTGAAAATATTTATTTCTGTATTCTCCTAGCGAATTACACTCAAATAAGTTCCAAACCCTTCTGCGATAATCTTCATTACTTGATAGTTTTGATGTATGACTTTCGAGGGAAGTTACATAATTGTATGGGAATATACTTTTATGACGGTCGAACTTCTTTATGCTGTAAATAAGATGCTGATTTTTCCAAAGAGGTATTTATAAATCTAAATGAATCTGAGAATCTCAATTTGTAGAGTGCTTTCTTTTTTACCATTGCAATGGAAACTATCCCCTATATGTACTTTTTGAAAACGATGTGTATTTTTCTTTATGTCGTGCAATGACATCTACTTCTTCTTTTTCTAGTGCTAGTAATTTTACAAATAAATGAGTATCATAATTCAATAAGTATGAAAACTAATTGGCATATACTGGGGTTCTTTATAATTTATATTACACACACCATATGGGCAGCACCTAGATACAATCCAGTCATGTGATCGTGATCGGGAACTTTACCATTAAGTGATTCTATTTTTTTTTCACATATATGACATACTCTTGCTTGTTTATAATTTATACACTCTTCATTAGTCAAACGTCTCCTTTCTACTTACTTTACGTAAATAATTTTATTATAAAAGTTTAACATCCGTTTCCAACTCTTATAAAAAATATAGCTGTATTTTTCCCATGATAAAAACACAATTTACTTAAGTTATTAGTGAAGCAACATTTTACATAATACACAAAAGAATATGGTTTATGTTCAAAACTTTTCATAGCAACTGATTTGAAACGATTCGATTCTGATGTAAGAATAGGTTTTAAAATAGCCTCAAAATCTGCATAAATAATAAAATGAACTCTTAACTGTTTTTCGAATTCATCAAATTACGATATATTTATCAGTAACTGTTCACCATATGTATTAATTTTAAATTCAATATCAGGAAGCACTACCTTCACTTATTTGCAATCTTCATTTTCATGTGTGTGCAAGTTTTGTTCACATGTTGAGAAAGTTAAGCACCCCTCACATATGTGTTTCCAATGTCCGCATTGAGATTTCTGGGATGAAACTAAATGAGACAAATTTTTAAACCAGCAGTAGTGTCAATTCCAATTTTCCGAGTTAATAAGAAACAAATTAATATGGATCATTCTTTTCCATTTTGTAAAATATCAAGGGCTCACTATATCAAGTACTTTTACTATACTATTAAAGTATTCCTAAATACCATTCGATGGATATATTATATTTTTCTTCAAATATAATATCTTTCAAAGAGATAGGGAAAGTTAGATCAGTGAAGTCAGCTACAGCATCATAATGTGGATATGAAATAACTCTTTGTGAAACTCCTACTGGTTCAATTAAAGTCGAAGTAATAGCCCAAGCAAAACAAGAACTGTTAGAATTTTGAACATTTATGACTGCCATTCTTTTTTTATTGATGCTGGTAATATTGATCGTGCCCAGCCGAATTGTTACTAGCATAAAGAATCATTATCCAAATCTCTCACTAAGGGTTAAATGGATGAATGATATTTAAATTAAAACTTAATATTTTTTTCTAAATAATAATTACTTCAACATGTTATTTACATATATACGTTTAATAAATTAATACTACTCCAAATCATTAACATAATCGTCTGTTGTTAATATAATTGTTTCGGCATCGAAGTCGATGCCATTATAAAAATCTTCTTAATTCTCTTTTTCATAATTTTTACTATAACATTACTTTCTTCTTCATATTTCGTTTCATCTCCCTCCTATTCCACATATTTATTCTCTTTTCCACCAATTTCTTCTAACTTATTATTACTTTCGTCTTCATATTCTGTATATCTTCCATATCGTCATCAATACTTTCTGACATACTAACTTTCAAAACATCATCATCATCATCACTAACCTCTATTCCAATCATTTCTAAAACGTAGATTTTATCTAATAATTCGAATTTATGTTCTTTTCTTAATACAACGCTCATTTTCACTTACCTAACTAATTCGAATTGTTATTGAATAAAACAAGAATCGGTTTATAAACCCCTCATCGAGAAGCGACATTACTTTGACTGAAAAATTTGAATCACCTTAACATTGGAATGACATCTACATAGAAAATGATCTTGACATTGAAATTTCCTTAACATTAAAATGACCTTGACATCGAAATGACCTCGAGATTGAAATAATCTTGAAATTGATACGACCTCGACATTGAAATAACCCCGACATTGAAATGACTTTGACCTTGACCTTGAACTGTCATGGAAACGATCTTGACTTTGAAACGGCTTCGACACAATGTCATCGAAACGATAACTTTGACGTTGGCATTGAAACGGCCTTGACCTTGAAATATCCTCGCCTTTGAAATTCGATTCTAGAACCACCTCATTGACCACAATGCATGACCACGAGGAGGTTTGAGAATCCGCTGATCTCTTTATTAATATTTATTTAGGAGTCCATTTATTCTTATTATATTATCACAAATAGGTGTTTAGAATTAAATATAATAATACTTATACTACAACCATTCAATTTGGCCAGCAGCACGATCGTTTTAAAAGATACACTCCGAGAAAAAAAAATGGGGCGCTTAATTCAAAAGTTTGACATGTGAATGTGAAATTATGACTGCAGCCTATTAGATTATACAACAAACTAACCTTAAAACTCAAACAACAAATAGATCAAAATAGATATGATATTGTACTTGACTCTACTTCAGCTGAATATATAGGTTAAGGAGGTAAGAAGTAAAGAGTTTCGCGTATTAGTTCACATTTTTTCCGCCGGCTAAATAATGTTGGTCGCACTATAATATATTTACTCAACATATATAAAATTCAGGCCTGTTCGAAAATTTAAATATATACAGTGTTCTTAAATTTCATGACTTATAATTTTGTAGGCTTTGCCAGTTACATTAGTTTATCTTCTAATATGTCTAGTTATTGTTAATAATCATAATATATATTTCTTCAAATTAACACATCTCGAAATAAACTATACCTAAAAACAACATTGTGTAAATTTATACAATATATACCTCAATGTGCCATATAATAGCAAATGGAAATATAAACTTAGTAATATAGAATTTTTATGTGATTTTGCAACTAATTAGTTATTTATGTGGAAAGTCAACCAAAATCAAGGTTATGACTAAACATCGATATTTACTTTCATACGATAGGAATGATTACAGTAATTGTTAGACAATATTTTAAAAAATATATCCGAATAATGAGAAAAATCTCCGACAGATGGCAGTAGTGGCTTCAGAAATTTTATTTAAAATTATGGGAGAATGAGAATTTAATGCAAAAATTAAGTTTAAACAAATAGACTTATTATCAAGATGAATTTAGAAGCTAAAATTAAGATATTTTGAAAAATGATAGGTGAAATATCGGAGCAACAACGTGGTCGAAATATAGATTTTTTTCAAGTGGATCCGTTTGATCATTGACCAACCTTGCCTACCTACACATAATTATATACACTTAATAACGTACTGTGGGTTTTCATTTAATAGCTGTTAATAGCTGCGCTTTGAAGAAGCATAACACACTGTATATAATTCAACTTATTTTACCTGTTTAGTAAGTTATAAAAATATCTAAGATTACCCATATATTTTATTGATATTATTACCTCCTCCTTTGAAGAAGATGAAAATGAATGAATGACGGTTACTTCAATGTTAATGTACTGTGAGGAGTTAATAGTTAGTAGTTGTGTACAATGAGCATCAAAAGTCCAGGACGTGTGCTAAGCTGAAAGAAAGATTATTAGTGGAATAAAACGACAGGATTGCCTTTAAAATTTTATTCACAAGTTAAATTAATTCTTAAAGCTTAAATGTGTTGAATAGAGATAGTTAACAACGAGAGCAACAAATAAAATATGATGTAATAGCAAAGCTGTAATAAAAGATAAGTCTAACGATATAGAGCTGTTTAATAAAATATACAAAGAGTTAGATTAAAATGTGTAAAACGTGTACTTGCGTGTTTGTGTATATGTATATATCCTGGATCAGGATGCTGTGCTTATATTCCGCGTCCGCGAAATTAAACACGAGGTCACAAGAAGCGCGAATAAAGGTTCGCGGCACAAACACGTGAAAGACACGTGTAGTCTGAATGACGACAGAAAAGCGAAGAGGGTTGTTCTCTTACGGCTATGGCTTTATAAGGAACCGACCCCATAACTGAGGGGGTATTGGTCATGTTTGAATTAACCAATAGCAAACAACAAGGACAGGCACGCTACCACTTGGCGGGAAATAAATTAGCTACATTAAAATTGTGATATTAATTTCAATATAAGCATTAAGCAAATTATCTACACAGAATAGTAGACGTGTATTCTGTGTAAAAGAAATACCAAATCGGGATTGGTATTTGAATCGCGAATTGCATTTAGAAATCAATGTAACTGAATTGATATCGAATATAAGTCAGTGAAAAGTTGGTCACTTCAAGTACAGTCTTTGGTACCTGATTTCGGTGTTTATTGCAGCCTTGACCATTTGTACGTGATTAACACAAAAGGACTCTGCATCTAAATATATATACGAGGACCGGACAAATAATGACAGTATAATAATTTAGAAATTCAAGATCGAATTGTATTCCAAACAAAATAAATTAATCCCAAAAACGATATAAGAAATTATTATATATAGAGAGTGTAACAATTATATATATTCAATCTTGAGTAATTTAATTTAAGCATAATTTGTAAGAGTAATTTGTTTTATTTACCTGACTATTGTGTGGACTGGATGTTGTGCCTGGTTGATTCAAAAGAACCCCAGCTCAATTCTATTATCATTTTACAAAAGAATCCAATGAAAAAAAGTCAATCAGAATGAAATAATGTACTGTGAGCGAATATTTATATCAACATTCAAATTTTATTCAATACTTCATAATATTCATTACAACAATATGTTGGAAATTATGTAATATTTACACTGTAGCGAACGGTGTCAATTGTCATATATTGCATGATAAATGTGGTTACAGAGAAAAATATTGCGATAGAATAGGAACTGTTGAAGTGGAATTTATTGTTTTTGGTGTCGAACATAAGACAAAAATATTATAATTATTATTAGACTCTATTCCTGAGGATAAGATTACCACCTTATCATTGCACCTTAAGGGCAATGAGATAGTGTGTAACTAAACTTTAAATCATGTCAAATATTTCTCCTTCTCAGTTGCATAAAGAATGTACACAGACGATGAAATACAAGATGATGTGACTATTTATCATTAGAGATGTCAGTTTCAAGGTGCGCTATACTGGCGTACTAGGTCATAGACTGATATATAATAAATAATGACAATGTCACAGATAGGTGTATTGAGAAAACGACCACTGTTCGATCAAGCAAATAAGTTAATAAGCGAATATCCTGATATGTGACAGAATTTTAAAGTATACTTTGGATTTGTGGTGTGAAATTTTTGTTTTGAATTTCTCGATTTAGATTCAGAAAGACTATTCTCACTTTATATGCAGGAACAGCTTTTGTTAGAATTTCATTTTGTGTATATTTCTTAACTTTTCAGCTACAAATGATAATGCATACTTTTTAATTTTGCTGGAGTGATTAGCTAGTCGCAATGTTACTGGCTCATTCTTGAATTGCATTTCTTAGTTCCTTTCTGCATGCACAAGTTTCAACTTCCAATAAAGATCTTCTTCAGAGGTATTTGTTTTTTTTTGACTGAGGAAAAACGCCTAATCACACTATCAGGCAAGAGACCAAAGTCCCCCGCTGTGAGGCTCGCACCCACTAAAAAAAATCTTACTTTGCCAAGGTGTAGTAATAATAACAATTGTCTTTATTTATTTGTCTATTTATATTACTATTTAAAAGGACAATACTATAATAATATTAATGAACATTATCAATAAGTGTGGTCATGGCTAATTTAAGTTCGATGGTGGTTAAGTACAGTGGAAGGGTAAAAATACTCAAGATAAATTTTGTTTTTGCAGCAATTCCTAATAGACAACACGCCTGGCAGAAGATTTGTAACTATTTCAAAAACCTTCCTTGTACCGTCTCAATCAGTAAGTTCTGGTAGATATAATGTGAGTACCAAATAATTGATGCATATTCCATTTTCCAGTTTGGAACATACCAGAGTAAAGTAGTGTCTTTAGCGTATCTGGATTTACAAATTTTCGGCAAGATCGAACTACGAAATCAAGAGTGGGTGAAAAAGAATTACGAATGGATAGAGTATGGCCAGTAAATTGTAAGCACTAATTGAATAGAACATTCAGGTCCTTGATTTGTGATTAGTTTGGACTATTAAAAATCAAGTGAATAAGAATATATCAGTGGATTCATCCTTGTTATATACGAGATAACTACATATTTGTTTATGTTTATCTTTTCTTTGTTATTACACCAGTGGTCAAAGTTTTTAAATTCTTCTACAGAGTTTCACTATCGGAATTGATATTATTTTTTCGAACATTTTTAAGTCGTCAGCATAGGCTAGGACGCGAGAGTCAAGCAATAACAGAAGATTGTCGATGTAAACATTAACCAGTAGCGAACTAAGATTCTAGCCCTGGGGGACACACGAGAAGGCCGTGAAAGTAAAAGAATAAAAGCCATTGAAACAAACATAGCACGAGTGATCATAAAGATACGATGCTATCAGATTAGTTGTGGACCCGTCGGTGTAGAACATCAACTTGATCTTTTGAATTAGAGCCAGAACTAGTATTACCTCCTCCTTTTTAAGAAAATAAAATGAGTAAATGGTTGGTTAAGTGAATGTGGATGATTTGAGACAATTTATTACATCCTTTGTTTTAGTAAATAATAATACTGATATTATTTAATAGAGAATATTTATTTGCACGTGTTGGTTTTATTACGAGCGCGTGTTCGGCTAGCTAAAGCACTGTAATAAATGCAAATAAAAAAAGAAAAGAAAGTAATATAATTGAATGTAATGTGAGGAGTTAATAATTAGTAGTTGTGTACAATGAGCATCAAAAGTCCAGGACGTGTGCTAAGCTGAAAGAAAATTTTATTCACAAGTTAAATTAATTCTTAAAGCTTAAATGTGTTAAATAAAGATAATTAGTAAGAACTGGAGCAACAAATAAAATATGATATACCTAATAGCAAAGCTGTAATAAAAGATAAGTCTAACGATATTTAGCTGTTTAATAAAATATAAAAAGAGTTAGATTAAAATGTGCATCGGGCGATGCGTGTACATGCGTGTTTGTGTATATGTATATATCCTGGGTCAGGATGCTGTGCTTATATTCCGCGTCCGCGAAATTAAACACGAGGTCACAAAAAGCCCGAATAACGGTTCGCTGCACAAACACGTGAAGGACGCGTCTAGTATGAATGACGACAGAAGGCGAAGAGTGTTGTTCTCTTACGGCTATGGCTTTATAAGGAACCGACCCCATAACTGAGGGGGTATTAGTTATGTTTGAATTAACCAATAGAGAGTGTAACACTAGGTAATCTTATACAAACTGCTGCGTGGAAATAAAACACCGAATGCAGTTATATAGCCTGTCGAAAAGCAAGTGTTCAACAATCTTAGATCAAATGGACAAAATATTGATAGGTCTGTAATTCGAAATATCATACTTATTTCCTTTTTATATATAGGTGTAATTTGCCTGTTCTTCTAGATCTGGAAATGTAGATTTATGAAAAGCAAAATTATAAATTATGCATAATGGATTGCCCACAATACTCGATTATAAAATTGAGTAATCCATCATGACCTCCTATATATTCAGTCTTAAAGTGGTTTATGGGCGTCAGGATTTCCGTTTCTTGGATTAGTTACTTTTTCGCGTTTGTTTATCTGTCATTTGTCAATATTGTCGAACGCGTATTTGTGTGTACATAAAAACATTAGTGCATTGTCATGTGCGGTAGAATAAGATACTTTTATTGCTTTGGCTCATGTTCGAAGCGAAACACTAAATTAAGATGGGTCATGAACGAGTCATTGTGATCATGTTTCCAGCAGTTTTCGATGAATTTTGCTTAAAAGCACCTATAACGGGGGTTTTCAAACTTTATCAGTCTGCGGTTCACTTACGGGTTTAATATTTTGTCCCGACGCCCTTGCCAAAATATGTATATAATGACAAATCAGGCACATAAATGAAACCAATTTTTAAAAAAAATATCACAATGTGTTTTTTGGTGTCTCCTTATGTATCATGACATGATTGTTACGCTGCTTCAAACCGGAACATTGTATCTCTTCTCGTTCCGAAGTTATTAGCGACCTTAGAACGCCATCAGGCAGCGCTCACATGTAGCGTTAGTCGGAAACTAACTTTCAAAAGTGATTGTTTTTTTGGTGTCTACTTTTGTATCATGACCTGATTGTTACGCTGCTTCAAACAGGAATTTTCTATCTCTTTTCGTTCTCGAGATATTGCCATTATAAGAATGCCATCATAAAAAGGTCGATTTTGGCGAGTAACTCCAAAACTAACTTTCAAAAATGATTGGTTTTTGGTACCTAATTTTGTATCACAACATGATTGTTACGCTGCTTCAAACCGGAACATTCTATTTCTATTAGAGCGCCATCATACAAAGGTCATTTTTGGTGCGTAACTCCGAAACTGACTTGAAAAAGTGATTGTTTTTTTGATGTGTGCTTATATACTATGACATGATTGTTACACTCAAACCGGAATATTCTATCCCTTTTCGTTCCGGAGTCATTCGCACTATAAGAACGCCATTATACAAAGGCCATTTTTGGTGTGTAACTCTGAAACTGACTTTCAACAGTGATTGTTTTTTTGGTGTGTACTTGTAGATTATGACACGATTGTTACGCTACTTCAAACCGGAACATTCTCTCTTTTCGTTCCCTTGATATTGCCATTATAAGAATGCCATCATAAAAAGGTTGTTTTTGGTGAGTAACTCCAAAACTAACTTTCAAAAGTGATTCTGTTTTCAGTGTTTACTTTTGTATCATGACCTGATTGTTACGCTGCTCCAGACCGGAATATTCTATCTCTTTTTGTTCCCGAGATATTGTCATTATAAGAATGCGATCGCAAAAAGGGGAGTAACTCCAAAACTAATTTTCAAATGTGATTGTTTTTTTGTGTCTGCTTTTGTACCATGACCTGGTTGTTACGCTGCTTCAAACCGGAAGATTCTATCTCTTTTTGTTCCCGTGATAATGCCATTATAAGACTGCCATCATAAAAAGGTCGCTCTTGGTGAGTAACTCCAAAACTATCTTTCAAAAGTGATTGGTCTTTTGGTACCTAATTTTGTATCATAACATGATTGTTACGCTGCTTCAAACCGGAACATTCTTTTCTATTAGAGCGCCATCATACAAAGGTTGTTGCTGTCGTGTTCTCGATTGCAGAAGTTTTTATATACAGCAGGCACCTTGGTTACGCAACCAAGCTGCCTGCTGTAGTTGTCACTGGGTAAAAAAGAAGGGTTCTTCTTTTTTCGACAAGCTCCCAGTTCGCCTTTTTCCCCGCACCCACGTGACCAAATATTAATGTATAAAAGGGGGAAGGCAAATAAGTTATGATCAGTATGCCTTTGCTGCCGTATCATAAGTATCTGGGACCGGGCAACACACTAGACAATGGGGATCCGGTTGACGAAGACGATCGAATAGCCCAACAACATGATTCCGCTTATGAGACTGCCCTAACGGCCCAAGACATATCTAACGCAGATAAAAAAGCGGTCGCTGGTTTTTGGTCCGACTTTGTAGATACCGGTAATTGGCATTCCTTAGTAGGTATGTGTAAACAATTATATCATTGCAATAGCATGTTTATGCATTTCGATGAGATTTTAATTTGCATTTTTCATAAACAACGTGATGTAATATTTTGCAATAATGTATTCTAGGTGTATCAGGATTGCAAACAAAGTTAGAGGTCGAAAAACACACAGGCGTCTTATACCCGGATATGGCTGGCCGTAAACGCTTGTACAAGCCATTATCGTTACGTGATCGGGGTGAAGAACGTGCCGAGGAACAACGTGCAAATCGACATGAAGAGCATGATTTGCGTCGCGATCGTATGCAAAGCACAACGCAAACATCTTCTACGCGTGATATAAGCGATGTAGGTCAAGACGAAAGCGACCGTGCCCAAGATGACGCACCGCCGGCATCTAATCAGTCTATTACAGGAGGTATTGCAAATGAACCTAGTAGTCAAGCGACATTATATATCGATCGATCTCTAAGTTCTCCGGGATTAGTTTTCTTTAAGAAAAGCCGTGTAATGCACACATGGGGTTCGGTTCATTGCGTATACAAATCGGTACGCCAAAACGAAAGGGTGACTATTTTTGTATGAATACTTCGCTCGCGTACGTACCTGTTGACTGGGTACCGTTTTATTTATCGCCCGTTGAGTTTTCATCCTTACCCTATGGTGCCTATATAAAAGAAGTATACGTTGAAATTATACCTAAAGGGGTGCGGTGTTCTTTCGATACGGGAACCACGTTGACTAGTACAGCTAATTCTATGCATGTCATTTACGGGAAACATGTGGTCGGTTTGAATCACAAAGTAGAAATGATCAATCGTAAAATACTACAAAAAGACGGAAATCCTATGAAAGTAGCGAATATATCTTATATTGATAAATATGAATTTACGAATCGTTTTTATGGTGACTCGAACTTTTTTCATAGTCAGAATGAACCCACGTTTCCCTGTTCTTGGGGCGCGAATCGCGCTTTGCCGAACTATGCTTGTCTCGTTGCAACAACTAATGCCTCGGGCAAAAACAAATTTCATATAGGCACTGGATGGCCTCGTCTAGATAATATCGTTAAGAAATATAATTTGAATGAACATATTAACATTCCGCTTATCCAATGCATAAAGATATGTTTATATATGAATCAATTATAGAAAAAAATCATTTTATAGCACATCCCAATAAACAGAGTGATCTCATTAGTCTGCCTCAGGTGCATATAGGCATTGAGTCCGTACAATCTAACGCACCCCAAGATACTTCGCCCTCGTTTGTTAATGCTAGTGCAGATTATGAAATTAAATGCACGTGCAGTATTGCCGACACGCACGATGATAATCATCATTATTACTTGCAACAAAACCATGTCGGTGGTTTATATTCCAGGGACTGGTATGGTAATTACGATAAGGAGGATGCAGTTAAGCCAACTGCGGCCGCCACGACAACATAGTTATCATTCTAATGTAATATATATTTTTTATTTATACTTAGTATATTGTATATCTATTCACAAATAAAAATCAGTCATTTTAATTTGAACAGTTTTTTATTTTACAAGCAACAGTTACATTTTATGTATGAATAATTTTATAAATTTTCCAGAGTTCATATAAACCTAGGGGATGTATATTCTTCGTGAAAGTGGCCAATAAATCCGCCTGACTCCACTGGAATTTAAACATTCTATTGTTGAATATGTCGTTATTCGGAAAAACTTCTACGTTTGTCGTAATAATAACGGGTGTTTTATCAATTTGAACATGCGTCTGATACTTTATATTCGCCATAAGGGGATCACCGGCCAAGAGCATCTTACAAGTATCAAATGCTGCAGCTTCAACGTTCGGTTCGTCCCATATTAAAACGCGTTTGTCGAAGCAATCTTACAACGGAAATTGACTATATTTATTGAAATTAGAAATTTTCCCTTTCACTAAACATAATGCGGCACATACTTTCGCCATTATCGTTTTACCGGCATTACCTGGACCCAACAATTGGATGTAATTCTTTTTTTCGATTTTTTTATCTAATATTTGATATAATACCGACAAGAAATTATATATGCTTTCGTCGTCGTAATCGCATTGAAATGCAATTAATGATTGTAAACGTTGCGCGGACTCCTCTACAGTATAATAGTAATCAAATACGTGACCTGAAGTGCAACCGAACAATGGTGTGCAATTTAAATAAAACTCGATTAATTCATTGATTGATTTATTGAAAATTTCCCTTTGAAATATATCTATTGCCAAATGAAAGGGAGTATCCGCCCGGCCGATATGTTTTAAATATTGATTATCTAACCATTGTATTGTCTTACATGAACTTAATAAGGGGCATACCGGGTGTTTTTTGAAAAATTTGAGAATCTGCGTGATTTCCTCTTCTTGCTTGTTTGCGAATGATTTTGTATGCTTTCTTTTACGTGGGCGATTAGACGAACTAGGTGCTGGTAACGTTCCGGCATCAACGGAGTCGCTACGAATTGCACAGATTTCGTCATTTTCGTCCATAATTGTTCCTTGCTGACAGTCTTCGCCTCCCGGTACGGTATTAATTTCATTTGAATTAAATACATGCCATCTGGTGCCGGCGAGCTTATAGTAGAGACAGTGTCTTGAGAATATGAACATATATATTCCGAGAGATTCGAAATATTCTAGAATAAGAATTGTATTACTTTAGAATAATATTAACATAGATAAGGTAACCGAATTCAACTTACCGTTTCCAACTGATCCTCTCCAGATAGCGCGTCGTCTTCGAGGGACGAAAGGCAGTCCCTGGAGGCAACTGCATCGGCAAGTGCTGGCTGTCAAGTTGCAATCGTGGATGATGTGCAGGTGTCGCCAATATGTTGTGACATCATGGTAGGAGATGATAAGCATTTGCCCGAAATACTTTCGTCTTCCGATGGCATTAATGTATTCAATGCCGTGTTCCACATCTCGGACGGGACGGACATCGTGGCAAATTCTTCGTCGCAATGTAGTTCTTGCGATTGCGGCCACGAATCTGTTCCGTCCAGGTTCACACACCCTTCTTTCATTATTTTCTTCAGTGCTCTCAACAGCGGCAAGATCGCTTGACCAAAATGTAGAATCAATTTCTTCGAAGATGCTGTCAATAACGTCCAGAAATCCCGTGGATTCGGCCATAAAGTTTGTATTATTTCGAAGATGCCTTTTGTAGATATAACTGTTGCTTGCAATTGATCACTGTTCTTATTTATTCAACAATTTTTTAAAGCGGCACGTAAGGCGGTAAATTATAAACTTGGCGACGCTGATTATATGCCGTCAAGCACGGGCCACAGTCGACTAACGAATGGTACGTGTAAAGGCGACGATGACAAATAATACATAATACAGTCTAGGTTATGCAGCGTTACCATCTCAATAGGAACATTCCAATAACTAATGAGATGATAATCACGCCTTTCTAAGTAGTCGAGTGGATGAACATTTTCCCCACACGTCCAACAAATGCGGCCCGTATATTCCGTACCAAATTCCTCCCTGGTTCCTTCATAATCGGGTGGAACTTCATAGATATATCCGCAACTATTTTCCAAGGTTCGTAAATAGGCGGTTATATATCTTTCAATTTTGCAATGCCAGTTCGATATATTTTGTAGTAAGTATTGAATTTCCTGAAATTGGGAATTGCGTCGTACGGAAATCGGGCGTAATCGACAAACGGTGAACATGGAAAATAAATGCGCTCCATTGCACTAATAATCTGAAACAGAAATAATATTAGTTAATGAAAACACTGACAGCGTGTCTTTATATATACATTACCCATACTACGACTCACGAGTTTCCACTCTCCGATTTCACTTTCACATAATGACCTGCATAATTTATATTGTATTTGCATATTATACAGACCCAATCAAAAAGTTCTTTTTTCTAAATTTGGCGCTTTTTTGGTCACGTGGGTGCGGTGAATAGGGCGAACTGGGACCTTATCGAAAAAGAAGAATACTTGCTGCCTGGAGACTAATTTTGTATTATGACATGATTGTTACGGTAATTCAAAAGGTCGTTTTTGGTGAGTAACTCCAAAACTACCTTTCAAAAGTGATTGTTTTTTGGATGTCTACTTTTGTATCATAACCTGATTGTTACGCTGTTACAAATCAGAATATTCTACCTCTTTTCGTTCCTGAGACATTGCCATTATAAGAATACCATCATAAAAAGGTTGTTTTTGACGAGTAAGTCCAAAACTGAATTTCAAAAGCGATTGTTTTTTTGGTATCTAATTTTGTATCATGACATGATTGTTACGGTACTTCAAACCGAAACATTCTCTCTGTTTTCGTTCCCATGATATTGCCATTATAAGAATGCCATCATAAAAAGGTCGTTTTTGGTGAGTAACTCCAAAACTAACTTTCAAAAGTGATTGTGTTTTTGGTGTCTACTTTTCTATCATGACCTGATTGTTACGATGCTTCAAATCGGAATATTCTATCTCTTTTCGTTCCCGAGATATTACCATTATTAGAATGCCATCATAAAAAGGTCGTCTTTTGGCGAGTAACTCCAAAACTAACTTTCAAAAGTGATTGGTTTTTTGGCATCTGATTTTGTATGATGACCTGATTGTTACGCTACTTCAAAGCAGAACATACTCTCTCTTTTCGTTCACGTGATATTGCTATTATAAGATTGCCATCATACCAAGGTCATTTTTGGTGCGTAACTGCCAAACTGACTTTCAAAAGTGATTGTTTCTTTGGCGTGTGCTTATATATTATGACATGATTGTTACACTGCTTCAAACCGGAACATTCTATCTCTTTTCGTTCCGGAGTTATTCGCATTACTCCTACACCATCACACACAGGTCATTTTTGGAGCGTAACTCCGAAACTGACTTTGAAAGGAAATTGTTTTTTTGATGTGTACTTATATATTATGAAATGATTGTTATGCTGCTCCAAACCGAAACATTCTATCACTTTTCGTTCCACAGTTATACGCATTATTAGACCGCCATCATACGAAGGTCATCTTTGGTGCGTAACTCCGAAACCGACTTTGAAAAGTGAGTGTTTTTCTGGTGTGTAGTCTTGAATCATGACCTGGTTGTTAAGCTGCTTCAATCGGAATATTCTGTGTTTTTCGTTCCCGAGATATTGCCATTATCAGAATACCATCATAAAAAGGTCGTTTTTGGCGAGTAACTCCAAAACTAACTTTCAAAAGTGATAGGTTTTATGGTATCTGATTTTATATTATTACATGATTGTTACGATACTTGATAGCAGAACATACTCTTTTTTTTCGTTCCCGTGATATTGCCATTATAAGAATGCCATCATACAAAGATAATTTTTGGCGCGTAACTCCAAAACTGGTTGTGAATAGAGATTGTTTTTTTGATACATATATTATGAAATGATTGTTACGCTGCTTCAAACCGGAACATTCTATCTCTTTTCGTTCCGGAATTATTCGCATTATTAGAACGCCATCATACAAAGGTTATCTTTGGTGCGTCTCCTAAGTGGCGAATAACTTGGGAAAGAGAAGAAATACAATGTTCTGGTTTGCAGCATCGTAATAACCATGTCATAATCTATTAGAATACACCAAAAGAACAATCACGTTTGAAAGTCAGTTTCCGACTAACGCTACATGTGAGCTCTGCCCGATGGCGTTCTAAGGTAGCGAATAACTTCGGAACAAGAAGAGATACAATGTTCTGGTTTGAAGCAGCGTAACAGTCGTGTCACAATCTATAAGTACACACCTAAAAAACAATCACTTTTGAAAGTCAGTTTCCGAGTAACGCTACATGTGAGCTCTGTCTGATGGCGTTTTAAGTCGCTAATAACTTCGGAACGAGAAGAGATAAAATGTTCTGGTTTGAAGCAGCGTAACAGTCGTGTCACAATCTATAAGAACACACCTAAAAAACAATCACTTTTGAAAGTCAGTTTCCGACTAACGCTACATGTGAGCACTGTCTGATGGCGTTCTAAGTCGCTAATAACTTCGGAACGAGAAGAGATACAATGTTCCGGTTTGAAGCAGCGTAACAGTCGTGTCACAATCTATAAGTACACACCTAAAAAACAATCACTTTTGAAAGTCAGTTTCCGCCTAACGCTACATGTGAGCTCTGTCTGATGGCGTTCTAAGGTCGCTAATAACTTCGGAACGAGAAGAGATACAATGTTCTGGTTTGAAGCAGCGTAACAGTCGTGTCACAATCTATAAGTACACACCTAAAAACAATCACTTTTGAAAGTCAGTTTCCGACTAACGCTACATGTGAGCTCTGTCTGATGGCGTTCTAAGGTCGCTAATAACTTCGGAACGAGAAGAGATACAATGTTCTGGTTTGAAGCAGCGTAACAGTCGTGTCACAATCTATAAGTACACACCTAAAAAACAATCACTTTTGAAAGTCAGTTTCCGACTAACGCTACATGTGAGCTCTGTCTGATGGCGTTCTAAGGTCGCTAATAACTTCGGAACGAGAAGAGATACAATGTTCTGGTTTGAAGCAGCGTAACAGTCGTGTCACAATCTATAAGTACACACCTAAAAAACAATCACTTTTGAAAGTCAGTTTCCGACTAACGCTACATGTGAGCTCTGTCTGATGGCGTTCTAAGGTCGCTAATAACTTCGGAACGAGAAGAGATACAATGTTCTGGTTTGAAGCAGCGT
>JAVIWB010001420.1:0-21257 GCA_031893035.1 Dermolepida albohirtum | reverse complement strand
TAAAAAACAATCACTTTTGAAAGTCAGTTTCCGACTAACGCTACATGTGAGCTCTGCCTGATGGCGTTCTAAGGTCGCTAATAACTTCGGAACGAGAAGAGATACAATGTTCTGGTTTGAAGCAGCGTAACAGTCGTGTCACAATCTATAAGTACACACCTAAAAAACAATCACTTTTGAAAGTCAGTTTCCGACTAACGCTACATGTGAGCTCTGCCTGATGGCGTTCTAAGGTCGCTAATAACTTCGGAACGAGAAGAGATACAATGTTCTGGTTTGAAGCAGCGTAACAGTCGTGTCACAATCTATAAGTACACACATAAAAAACAATCACTTTTGAAAGTCAGTTTCCGACTAACGCTACATGTGAGCTCTGCCTGATGGCGTTCTAAGGTCGCTAATAACTTCGGAACGAGAAGAGATACAATGTTCTGGTTTGAAGCAGCGTAACAGTCGTGTCACAATCTATAAGTACACACATAAAAAACAATCACTTTTGAAAGTCAGTTTCCGACTAACGCTACATGTGAGCTCTGCTTGATGGCGTTCTAAGGTCGCTAATAACTTCGGAACGAGAAGAGATACAATGTTCTGGTTTGAAGCAGCGTAACAGTCGTGTCACAATCTATAAGTACACACCTAAAAAACAATCACTTTTGAAAGTCAGTTTCCGACTAACGCTACATGTGAGCTCTGCTGATGGCGTTCTAAGGTCGCTAATAACTTCGGAACGAGAAGAGATACAATGTTCTGGTTTGAAGCAGCGTAACAGTCGTGTCACAATCTATAAGTACACACCTAAAAAACAATCACTTTTGAAAGTCAGTTTCCGACTAACGCTACATGTGAGCTCTGCCTGATGGCGTTCTAAGGTCGCTAATAACTTCGGAACGAGAAGAGATACAATGTTCTGGTTTGAAGCAGCGTAACAGTCGTGTCACAATCTATAAGTACACACATAAAAAACAATCACTTTTGAAAGTCAGTTTCCGACTAACGCTACATGTGAGCTCTGCCTGATGGCGTTCTAAGGTCGCTAATAACTTCGGAACGAGAAGAGATACAATGTTCTGGTTTGAAGCAGCGTAACAGTCGTGTCACAATCTATAAGTACACACATAAAAAACAATCACTTTTGAAAGTCAGTTTCCGACTAACGCTACATGTGAGCTCTGCCTGATGGCGTTCTAAGGTCGCTAATAACTTCGGAACGAGAAGAGATACAATGTTCTGGTTTGAAGCAGCGTAACAGTCGTGTCACAATCTATAAGTACACACATAAAAAACAATCACTTTTGAAAGTCAGTTTCCGACTAACGCTACATGTGAGCTCTGCCTGATGGCGTTCTAAGGTCGCTAATAACTTCGGAACGAGAAGAGATACAATGTTCTGGTTTGAAGCAGCGTAACAGTCGTGTCACAATCTATAAGTACACACATAAAAAACAATCACTTTTGAAAGTCAGTTTCCGACTAACGCTACATGTGAGCTCTGCCTGATGGCGTTCTAAGGTCGCTAATAACTTCGGAACGAGAAGAGATACAATGTTCTGGTTTGAAGCAGCGTAACAGTCGTGTCACAATCTATAAGTACACACATAAAAAACAATCACTTTTGAAAGTCAGTTTCCGACTAACGCTACATGTGAGCTCTGCCTGATGGCGTTCTAAGGTCGCTAATAACTTCGGAACGAGAAGAGATACAATGTTCTGGTTTGAAGCAGCGTAACAGTCGTGTCACAATCTATAAGTACACACATAAAAAACAATCACTTTTGAAAGTCAGTTTCCGACTAACGCTACATGTGAGCTCTGCCTGATGGCGTTCTAAGGTCGCTAATAACTTCGGAACGAGAAGAGATACAATGTTCTGGTTTGAAGCAGCTACATGTGAGCGCTGCCTGATGGCGTTCTAAGGTCGCTAATAACTTCGGAACGAGAAGAGATACAATGTTCTGGTTTGAAGCAGCGTAACAGTCGTGTCACAATCTATAAGTACACACATAAAAAACAATCACTTTTGAAAGTCAGTTTCCGACTAACGCTACATGTGAGCTCTGCCTGATGGCGTTCTAAGGTCGCTAATAACTTCGGAACGAGAAGAGATACAATGTTCTGGTTTGAAGCAGCGTAACAGTCCTGTCACAATCTATAAGTACACACATAAAAAACAATCACTTTTGAAAGTCAGTTTCCGACTAACGCTACATGTGAGCGCTGCCTGATGGCGTTCTAAGGTCGCTAATAACTTCGGAACGAGAAGAGATACAATGTTCTGGTTTGAAGCAGCGTAACAGTCGTGTCACAATCTATAAGTACACACATAAAAAACAATCACTTTTGAAAGTCAGTTTCCGACTAACGCTACATGTGAGCGCTGCCTGATGGCGTTCTAAGGTCGCTAATAACTTCGGAACGAGAAGAGATACAATGTTCTGGTTTGAAGCAGCGTAACAGTCGTGTCACAATCTATAAGTACACACATAAAAAACAATCACTTTTGAAAGTCAGTTTCCGACTAACGCTACATGTGAGCTCTGCCTGATGGCGTTCTAAGGTCGCTAATAACTTCGGAACGAGAAGAGATACAATGTTCTGGTTTGAAGCAGCGTAACAGTCGTGTCACAATCTATAAGTACACACATAAAAAACAATCACTTTTGAAAGTCAGTTTCCGACTAACGCTACATGTGAGCGCTGCCTGATGGCGTTCTAAGGTCGCTAATAACTTCGGAACGAGAAGAGATACAATGTTCTGGTTTGAAGCAGCGTAACAGTCGTGTCACAATCTATAAGTACACACATAAAAAACAATCACTTTTGAAAGTCAGTTTCCGACTAACGCTACATGTGAGCGCTGCCTGATGGCGTTCTAAGGTCGCTAATAACTTCGGAACGAGAAGAGATACAATGTTCTGGTTTGAAGCAGCGTAACAGTCGTGTCACAATCTATAAGTACACACATAAAAAACAATCACTTTTGAAAGTCAGTTTCCGACTAACGCTACATGTGAGCTCTGCCTGATGGCGTTCTAAGGTCGCTAATAACTTCGGAACGAGAAGAGATACAATGTTCTGGTTTGAAGCAGCGTAACAGTCGTGTCACAATCTATAAGTACACACATAAAAAACAATCACTTTTGAAAGTCAGTTTCCGACTAACGCTACATGTGAGCGCTGCCTGATGGCGTTCTAAGGTCGCTAATAACTTCGGAACGAGAAGAGATACAATGTTCTGGTTTGAAGCAGCGTAACAGTCGTGTCACAATCTATAAGTACACACATAAAAAACAATCACTTTTGAAAGTCAGTTTCCGACTAACGCTACATGTGAGCTCTGCCTGATGGCGTTCTAAGGTCGCTAATAACTTCGGAACGAGAAGAGATACAATGTTCTGGTTTGAAGCAGCGTAACAGTCGTGTCACAATCTATAAGTACACACATAAAAAACAATCACTTTTGAAAGTCAGTTTCCGACTAACGCTACATGTGAGCGCTGCCTGATGGCGTTCTAAGGTCGCTAATAACTTCGGAACGAGAAGAGATACAATGTTCTGGTTTGAAGCAGCGTAACAGTCGTGTCACAATCTATAAGTACACACATAAAAAACAATCACTTTTGAAAGTCAGTTTCCGACTAACGCTACATGTGAGCTCTGCCTGATGGCGTTCTAAGGTCGCTAATAACTTCGGAACGAGAAGAGATACAATGTTCTGGTTTGAAGCAGCGTAACAGTCGTGTCACAATCTATAAGTACACACATAAAAAACAATCACTTTTGAAAGTCAGTTTCCGACTAACGCTACATGTGAGCTCTGCCTGATGGCGTTCTAAGGTCGCTAATAACTTCGGAACGAGAAGAGATACAATGTTCTGGTTTGAAGCAGCGTAACAGTCGTGTCACAATCTATAAGTACACACATAAAAAACAATCACTTTTGAAAGTCAGTTTCCGACTAACGCTACATGTGAGCGCTGCCTGATGGCGTTCTAAGGTCGCTAATAACTTCGGAACGAGAAGAGATACAATGTTCTGGTTTGAAGCAGCGTAACAGTCGTGTCACAATCTATAAGTACACACATAAAAAACAATCACTTTTGAAAGTCAGTTTCCGACTAACGCTACATGTGAGCTCTGCCTGATGGCGTTCTAAGGTCGCTAATAACTTCGGAACGAGAAGAGATACAATGTTCTGGTTTGAAGCAGCGTAACAGTCGTGTCACAATCTATAAGTACACACATAAAAAACAATCACTTTTGAAAGTCAGTTTCCGACTAACGCTACATGTGAGCGCTGCCTGATGGCGTTCTAAGGTCGCTAATAACTTCGGAACGAGAAGAGATACAATGTTCTGGTTTGAAGCAGCGTAACAGTCGTGTCACAATCTATAAGTACACACATAAAAAACAATCACTTTTGAAAGTCAGTTTCCGACTAACGCTACATGTGAGCTCTGCCTGATGGCGTTCTAAGGTCGCTAATAACTTCGGAACGAGAAGAGATACAATGTTCTGGTTTGAAGCAGCGTAACAGTCGTGTCACAATCTATAAGTACACACATAAAAAACAATCACTTTTGAAAGTCAGTTTCCGACTAACGCTACATGTGAGCGCTGCCTGATGGCGTTCTAAGGTCGCTAATAACTTCGGAACGAGAAGAGATACAATGTTCTGGTTTGAAGCAGCGTAACAGTCGTGTCACAATCTATAAGTACACACATAAAAAACAATCACTTTTGAAAGTCAGTTTCCGACTAACGCTACATGTGAGCGCTGCCTGATGGCGTTCTAAGGTCGCTAATAACTTCGGAACGAGAAGAGATACAATGTTCTGGTTTGAAGCAGCGTAACAGTCGTGTCACAATCTATAAGTACACACATAAAAAACAATCACTTTTGAAAGTCAGTTTCCGACTAACGCTACATGTGAGCTCTGCCTGATGGCGTTCTAAGGTCGCTAATAACTTCGGAACGAGAAGAGATACAATGTTCTGGTTTGAAGCAGCGTAACAGTCGTGTCACAATCTATAAGTACACACATAAAAAACAATCACTTTTGAAAGTCAGTTTCCGACTAACGCTACATGTGAGCGCTGCCTGATGGCGTTCTAAGGTCGCTAATAACTTCGGAACGAGAAGAGATACAATGTTCTGGTTTGAAGCAGCGTAACAGTCGTGTCACAATCTATAAGTACACACATAAAAAACAATCACTTTTGAAAGTCAGTTTCCGACTAACGCTACATGTGAGCGCTGCCTGATGGCGTTCTAAGGTCGCTAATAACTTCGGAACGAGAAGAGATACAATGTTCTGGTTTGAAGCAGCGTAACAGTCGTGTCACAATCTATAAGTACACACATAAAAAACAATCACTTTTGAAAGTCAGTTTCCGACTAACGCTACATGTGAGCTCTGCCTGATGGCGTTCTAAGGTCGCTAATAACTTCGGAACGAGAAGAGATACAATGTTCTGGTTTGAAGCAGCGTAACAGTCGTGTCACAATCTATAAGTACACACATAAAAAACAATCACTTTTGAAAGTCAGTTTCCGACTAACGCTACATGTGAGCGCTGCCTGATGGCGTTCTAAGGTCGCTAATAACTTCGGAACGAGAAGAGATACAATGTTCTGGTTTGAAGCAGCGTAACAGTCGTGTCACAATCTATAAGTACACACATAAAAAACAATCACTTTTGAAAGTCAGTTTCCGACTAACGCTACATGTGAGCTCTGCCCGATGGCGTTCTAAGGTCGCTAATAACTTCGGAACGAGAAGAGATACAATGTTCTGGTTTGAAGCAGCGTAACAGTCGTGTCACAATCTATAAGTACACACATAAAAAACAATCACTTTTGAAAGTCAGTTTCCGACTAACGCTACATGTGAGCTCTGCCTGATGGCGTTCTAAGGTCGCTAATAACTTCGGAACGAGAAGAGATACAATGTTCTGGTTTGAAGCAGCGTAACAGTCGTGTCACAATCTATAAGTACACACATAAAAAACAATCACTTTTGAAAGTCAGTTTCCGACTAACGCTACATGTGAGCGCTGCCTGATGGCGTTCTAAGGTCGCTAATAACTTCGGAACGAGAAGAGATACAATGTTCTGGTTTGAAGCAGCGTAACAGTCGTGTCACAATCTATAAGTACACACATAAAAAACAATCACTTTTGAAAGTCAGTTTCCGACTAACGCTACATGTGAGCTCTGCCTGATGGCGTTCTAAGGTCGCTAATAACTTCGGAACGAGAAGAGATACAATGTTCTGGTTTGAAGCAGCGTAACAGTCGTGTCACAATCTATAAGTACACACATAAAAAACAATCACTTTTGAAAGTCAGTTTCCGACTAACGCTACATGTGAGCGCTGCCTGATGGCGTTCTAAGGTCGCTAATAACTTCGGAACGAGAAGAGATACAATGTTCTGGTTTGAAGCAGCGTAACAGTCGTGTCACAATCTATAAGTACACACATAAAAAACAATCACTTTTGAAAGTCAGTTTCCGACTAACGCTACATGTGAGCGCTGCCTGATGGCGTTCTAAGGTCGCTAATAACTTCGGAACGAGAAGAGATACAATGTTCTGGTTTGAAGCAGCGTAACAGTCGTGTCACAATCTATAAGTACACACATAAAAAACAATCACTTTTGAAAGTCAGTTTCCGACTAACGCTACATGTGAGCGCTGCCTGATGGCGTTCTAAGGTCGCTAATAACTTCGGAACGAGAAGAGATACAATGTTCTGGTTTGAAGCAGCGTAACAGTCGTGTCACAATCTATAAGTACACACATAAAAAACAATCACTTTTGAAAGTCAGTTTCCGACTAACGCTACATGTGAGCGCTGCCTGATGGCGTTCTAAGGTCGCTAATAACTTCGGAACGAGAAGAGATACAATGTTCTGGTTTGAAGCAGCGTAACAGTCGTGTCACAATCTATAAGTACACACATAAAAAACAATCACTTTTGAAAGTCAGTTTCCGACTAACGCTACATGTGAGCTCTGCCTGATGGCGTTCTAAGGTCGCTAATAACTTCGGAACGAGAAGAGATACAATGTTCTGGTTTGAAGCAGCGTAACAGTCGTGTCACAATCTATAAGTACACACATAAAAAACAATCACTTTTGAAAGTCAGTTTCCGACTAACGCTACATGTGAGCGCTGCCTGATGGCGTTCTAAGGTCGCTAATAACTTCGGAACGAGAAGAGATACAATGTTCTGGTTTGAAGCAGCGTAACAGTCGTGTCACAATCTATAAGTACACACATAAAAAACAATCACTTTTGAAAGTCAGTTTCCGACTAACGCTACATGTGAGCGCTGCCTGATGGCGTTCTAAGGTCGCTAATAACTTCGGAACGAGAAGAGATACAATGTTCTGGTTTGAAGCAGCGTAACAGTCGTGTCACAATCTATAAGTACACACATAAAAAACAATCACTTTTGAAAGTCAGTTTCCGACTAACGCTACATGTGAGCGCTGCCTGATGGCGTTCTAAGGTCGCTAATAACTTCGGAACGAGAAGAGATACAATGTTCTGGTTTGAAGCAGCGTAACAGTCGTGTCACAATCTATAAGTACACACATAAAAAACAATCACTTTTGAAAGTCAGTTTCCGACTAACGCTACATGTGAGCGCTGCCTGATGGCGTTCTAAGGTCGCTAATAACTTCGGAACGAGAAGAGATACAATGTTCTGGTTTGAAGCAGCGTAACAGTCGTGTCACAATCTATAAGTACACACATAAAAAACAATCACTTTTGAAAGTCAGTTTCCGACTAACGCTACATGTGAGCTCTGCCTGATGGCGTTCTAAGGTCGCTAATAACTTCGGAACGAGAAGAGATACAATGTTCTGGTTTGAAGCAGCGTAACAGTCGTGTCACAATCTATAAGTACACACATAAAAAACAATCACTTTTGAAAGTCAGTTTCCGACTAACGCTACATGTGAGCGCTGCCTGATGGCGTTCTAAGGTCGCTAATAACTTCGGAACGAGAAGAGATACAATGTTCTGGTTTGAAGCAGCGTAACAGTCGTGTCACAATCTATAAGTACACACATAAAAAACAATCACTTTTGAAAGTCAGTTTCCGACTAACGCTACATGTGAGCTCTGCCTGATGGCGTTCTAAGGTCGCTAATAACTTCGGAACGAGAAGAGATACAATGTTCTGGTTTGAAGCAGCGTAACAGTCGTGTCACAATCTATAAGTACACACATAAAAAACAATCACTTTTGAAAGTCAGTTTCCGACTAACGCTACATGTGAGCTCTGCCCGATGGCGTTCTAAGGTCGCTAATAACTTCGGAACGAGAAGAGATACAATGTTCTGGTTTGAAGCAGCGTAACAGTCGTGTCACAATCTATAAGTACACACATAAAAAACAATCACTTTTGAAAGTCAGTTTCCGACTAACGCTACATGTGAGCTCTGCCTGATGGCGTTCTAAGGTCGCTAATAACTTCGGAACGAGAAGAGATACAATGTTCTGGTTTGAAGCAGCGTAACAGTCGTGTCACAATCTATAAGTACACACATAAAAAACAATCACTTTTGAAAGTCAGTTTCCGACTAACGCTACATGTGAGCGCTGCCTGATGGCGTTCTAAGGTCGCTAATAACTTCGGAACGAGAAGAGATACAATGTTCTGGTTTGAAGCAGCGTAACAGTCGTGTCACAATCTATAAGTACACACATAAAAAACAATCACTTTTGAAAGTCAGTTTCCGACTAACGCTACATGTGAGCTCTGCCTGATGGCGTTCTAAGGTCGCTAATAACTTCGGAACGAGAAGAGATACAATGTTCTGGTTTGAAGCAGCGTAACAGTCGTGTCACAATCTATAAGTACACACATAAAAAACAATCACTTTTGAAAGTCAGTTTCCGACTAACGCTACATGTGAGCGCTGCCTGATGGCGTTCTAAGGTCGCTAATAACTTCGGAACGAGAAGAGATACAATGTTCTGGTTTGAAGCAGCGTAACAGTCGTGTCACAATCTATAAGTACACACATAAAAAACAATCACTTTTGAAAGTCAGTTTCCGACTAACGCTACATGTGAGCTCTGCCTGATGGCGTTCTAAGGTCGCTAATAACTTCGGAACGAGAAGAGATACAATGTTCTGGTTTGAAGCAGCGTAACAGTCGTGTCACAATCTATAAGTACACACATAAAAAACAATCACTTTTGAAAGTCAGTTTCCGACTAACGCTACATGTGAGCTCTGCCTGATGGCGTTCTAAGGTCGCTAATAACTTCGGAACGAGAAGAGATACAATGTTCTGGTTTGAAGCAGCGTAACAGTCGTGTCACAATCTATAAGTACACACATAAAAAACAATCACTTTTGAAAGTCAGTTTCCGACTAACGCTACATGTGAGCGCTGCCTGATGGCGTTCTAAGGTCGCTAATAACTTCGGAACGAGAAGAGATACAATGTTCTGGTTTGAAGCAGCGTAACAGTCGTGTCACAATCTATAAGTACACACATAAAAAACAATCACTTTTGAAAGTCAGTTTCCGACTAACGCTACATGTGAGCTCTGCCTGATGGCGTTCTAAGGTCGCTAATAACTTCGGAACGAGAAGAGATACAATGTTCTGGTTTGAAGCAGCGTAACAGTCGTGTCACAATCTATAAGTACACACATAAAAAACAATCACTTTTGAAAGTCAGTTTCCGACTAACGCTACATGTGAGCTCTGCCTGATGGCGTTCTAAGGTCGCTAATAACTTCGGAACGAGAAGAGATACAATGTTCTGGTTTGAAGCAGCGTAACAGTCGTGTCACAATCTATAAGTACACACATAAAAAACAATCACTTTTGAAAGTCAGTTTCCGACTAACGCTACATGTGAGCGCTGCCTGATGGCGTTCTAAGGTCGCTAATAACTTCGGAACGAGAAGAGATACAATGTTCTGGTTTGAAGCAGCGTAACAGTCGTGTCACAATCTATAAGTACACACATAAAAAACAATCACTTTTGAAAGTCAGTTTCCGACTAACGCTACATGTGAGCGCTGCCTGATGGCGTTCTAAGGTCGCTAATAACTTCGGAACGAGAAGAGATACAATGTTCTGGTTTGAAGCAGCGTAACAGTCGTGTCACAATCTATAAGTACACACATAAAAAACAATCACTTTTGAAAGTCAGTTTCCGACTAACGCTACATGTGAGCTCTGCCTGATGGCGTTCTAAGGTCGCTAATAACTTCGGAACGAGAAGAGATACAATGTTCTGGTTTGAAGCAGCGTAACAGTCGTGTCACAATCTATAAGTACACACATAAAAAACAATCACTTTTGAAAGTCAGTTTCCGACTAACGCTACATGTGAGCTCTGCCTGATGGCGTTCTAAGGTCGCTAATAACTTCGGAACGAGAAGAGATACAATGTTCTGGTTTGAAGCAGCGTAACAGTCGTGTCACAATCTATAAGTACACACATAAAAAACAATCACTTTTGAAAGTTAGAGAGAAGAGATACAATGTTCTGGTTTGAAGCAGCGTAACAGTCGTGTCACAATCTATAAGTACACACATAAAAAACAATCACTTTTGAAAGTCAGTTTCCGACTAACGCTACATGTGAGCTCTGCCTGATGGCGTTCTAAGGTCGCTAATAACTTCGGAACGAGAAGAGATACAATGTTCTGGTTTGAAGCAGCGTAACAGTCGTGTCACAATCTATAAGTACACACATAAAAAACAATCACTTTTGAAAGTCAGTTTCCCATAACGCTACATGTGAGCTCTGCCTGATGGCGTTCTAAGGTCGCTAATAACTTCGGAACGAGAAGAGATACAATGTTCTGGTTTGAAGCAGCGTAACAGTCGTGTCACAATCTATAAGTACACACATAAAAAGCAATCACTTTTGAAAGTCAGTTTCCGACTAACGCTACATTTGAGCGCTGCCTGATGGCGTTCTAAGGTCGCTAATAACTTCGGAACGAGAAGAGATACAATGTTCTGGTTTGAAGCAGCGTAACAGTCGTGTCACAATCTATAAGTACACGCATAAAAAACAATCACTTTTGAAAGTCAGTTTCCGACTAACGCTACATGTGAGCGCTGCCTGATGGCGTTCTAAGGTCGCTAAAAACTTCGCTACGAGAAGAGATACAATGTCTGGTTTGAAGCAGCGTAACAGTCGTGTCACAATCTATAAGTACACACATAAAAAACAATCACTTTTGAAAGTCAGTTTCCGACTAACGCTACATGTGAGCGCTGCCTGATGGCGTTCTAAGGTCGCTAATAACTTCGGAACGAGAAGAGATACAATGTTCTGGTTTGAAGCAGCGTAACAGTCGTGTCACAATCTAAGTACACACATAAAAAACAATCACTTTTGAAAGTCAGTTTCCGACTAACGCTACATGTGAGCGCTGCCTGATGGCGTTCTAAGGTCGCTAATAACTTCGGAACGAGAAGAGATACAATGTTCTGGTTTGAAGCAGCGTAACAGTCGTGTCACAATCTATAAGTACACACATAAAAAACAATCACTTTTGAAAGTCAGTTTCCGACTAACGCTACATGTGAGCTCTGCCTGATGGCGTTCTGAAGGTCGCTAATAACTTCGGAACGAGAAGAGATACAATGTTCTGGTTTGAAGCAGCCTAACAGTCGTGTCACAATCTATAAGTACACACATAAAAAACAATCACTTTTGAAAGTCAGTTTCCGACTAACGCTACATGTGAGCTCTGCCTGATGGCGTTCTAAGGTCGCTAATAACTTCGGAACGAGAAGAGATACAATGTTCTGGTTTGAAGCAGCGTAACAGTCGTGTCACAATCTATAAGTGCACACATAAAAAACAATCACTTTTGAAAGTCAGTTTCCGACTAACGCTACATGTGAGCGCTGCCTGATGGCGTTCTAAGGTCGCTAATAACTTCGGAACGAGAAGAGATACAATGTTCTGGTTTGAAGCAGCGTAACAGTCGTGTCACAATCTATAAGTACACACATAAAAAACAATCACTTTTGAAGTCAGTTTCCGACTAACGCTACATGTGAGCTCTGCCTGATGGCGTTCTAAGGTCGCTAATAACTTCGGAACGAGAAGAGATACAATGTTCTGGTTTGAAGCAGCGTAACAGTCGTGTCACAATCTATAAGTACACACATAAAAAACAATCACTTTTGAAAGTCAGTTTCCGACTAACGCTACATGTGAGCTCTGCCTGATGGCGTTCTAAGGTCGCTAATAACTTCGGAACGAGAAGAGATACAATGTTCTGGTTTGAAGCAGCGTAACAGTCGTGTCACAATCTATAAGTACACACATAAAAAACAATCACTTTTGAAAGTCAGTTTCCGACTAACGCTACATGTGAGCGCTGCCTGATGGCGTTCTAAGGTCGCTAATAACTTCGGAACGAGAAGAGATACAATGTTCTGGTTTGAAGCAGCGTAACAGTCGTGTAACAATCTATAAGTACACACATAAAAAACAATCACTTTTGAAAGTCAGTTTCCGACTAACGCTACATGTGAGCTCTGCCTGATGGCGTTCTAAGGTCGCTAATAACTTCGGAACGAGAAGAGATACAATGTTCTGGTTTGAAGCAGCGTAACAGTCGTGTCACAATCTATAAGTACACACATAAAAAACAATCACTTTTGAAAGTCAGTTTCCGACTAACGCTACATGTGAGCTCTGCCTGATGGCGTTCTAAGGTCGCTAATAACTTCGGAACGAGAAGAGATACAATGTTCTGGTTTGAAGCAGCGTAACAGTCGTGTCACAATCTATAAGTACACACATAAAAAACAATCACTTTTGAAAGTAAGTTTCCGACTAACGCTACATGTGAGCGCTGCCTGATGGCGTTCTAAGGTCGCTAATAACTTGGGAACGAGAAGAGATACAATGTTCTGGTTTGAAGCAGCGTAACAGTCGTGTCACAATCTATAAGTACACACATAAAAAACAATCACTTTTGAAAGTCAGTTTCCGACTAACGCTACATGTGAGCGCTGCCTGATGGCGTTCTAAGGTCGCTAATAACTTCGGAACGAGAAGAGATACAATGTTCTGGTTTGAAGCAGCGTAACAGTCGTGTCACAATCTATAAGTACACACATAAAAAACAATCACTTTTGAAAGTCAGTTTCCGACTAACGCTACATGTGAGCTCTGCCTGATGGCGTTCTAAGGTCGCTAATAACTTCGGAACGAGAAGAGATACAATGTTCTGGTTTGAAGCAGCGTAACAGTCGTGTCACAATCTATAAGTACACACATAAAAAACAATCACTTTTGAAAGTCAGTTTCCGACTAACGCTACATGTGAGCGCTGCCTGATGGCGTTCTAAGGTCGCTAATAACTTCGGAACGAGAAGAGATACAATGTTCTGGTTTGAAGCAGCGTAACAGTCGTGTCACAATCTATAAGTACACACATAAAAAACAATCACTTTTGAAAGTCAGTTTCCGACTAACGCTACATGTGAGCGCTGCCTGATGGCGTTCTAAGGTCGCTAATAACTTCGGAACGAGAAGAGATACAATGTTCTGGTTTGAAGCAGCGTAACAGTCGTGTCACAAACTAATAAGTACACACATAAAAAACAATCACTTTTGAAAGTCAGTTTCCGACTAACGCTACATGTGAGCTCTGCCTGATGGCGTTCTAAGGTCGCTAATAACTTCGGAACGAGAAGAGATACAATGTTCTGGTTTGAAGCAGCGTAACAGTCGTGTCACAATCTATAAGTACACACATAAAAAACAATCACTTTTGAAAGTCAGTTTCCGACTAACGCTACATGTGAGCGCTGCCTGATGGCGTTCTAAGGTCGCTAATAACTTCGGAACGAGAAGAGATACAATGTTCTGGTTTGAAGCAGCGTAACAGTCGTGTCACAATCTATAAGTACACACATAAAAAACAATCACTTTTGAAAGTCAGTTTCCGACTAACGCTACATGTGAGCTCTGCCTGATGGCGTTCTAAGGTCGCTAATAACTTCGGAACGAGAAGAGATACAATGTTCTGGTTTGAAGCAGCGTAACAGTCGTGTCACAATCTATAAGTACACACATAAAAAACAATCACTTTTGAAAGTCAGTTTCCGACTAACGCTACATGTGAGCGCTGCCTGATGGCGTTCTAAGGTCGCTAATAACTTCGGAACGAGAAGAGATACAATGTTCTGGTTTGAAGCAGCGTAACAGTCGTGTCACAATCTATAAGTACACACATAAAAAACAATCACTTTTGAAAGTCAGTTTCCGACTAACGCTACATGTGAGCGCTGCCTGATGGCGTTCTAAGGTCGCTAATAACTTCGGAACGAGAAGAGATAAAATGTTCTGGTTTGAAGCAGCGTAACAGTCGTGTCACAATCTATAAGTACACACATAAAAAACAATCACTTTTGAAAGTCAGTTTCCGACTAACGCTACATGTGAGCGCTGCCTGATGGCGTTCTAAGGTCGCTAATAACTTCGGAACGAGAAGAGATACAATGTTCTGGTTTGTAGCAGCGTAACAGTCGTGTCACAATCTAAAAGTACACACCTAACAATCACTTTTGAAAGTCAGTTTCCGACTAACGCTACATGTGAGCGCTGCCTGATGGCGTTATAAGGTCGCTAATAACTTCGGAACGAGAAGAGATACAATGTTCTGGTTTGAAGCAGCGTAACAGTCGTGTCACAATCTATAAGACACACATAAAAAACAATCACTTTTGAAAGTCAGTTTCCGACTAACGCTACATGTGAGCGCTGCCTGATGGCGTTCTAGGTCGCTAATAACTTCGGAACGAGAAGAGATACAATGTTCTGGTTTGAAGCAGCGTAACAGTCGTGTCACAATCTATAAGTACACACATAAAAAACAATCACTTTTGAAAGTCAGTTTCCGACTAACGCTACATGTGAGCTCTGCCTGATGGCGTTCTAAGGTCGCTAATAACTTCGGAACGAGAAGAGATACAATGTTCTGGTTTGAAGCAGCGTAACAGTCGTGTCACAATCTATAAGTACACACATAAAAAACAATCACTTTTGAAAGTCAGTTTCCGACTAACGCTACATGTGAGCTCTGCCTGATGGCGTCTAAGGTCGCTAATAACTTCGGAACGAGAAGAGATACAATGTTCTGGTTTGAAGCAGCGTAACAGTCGTGTCACAATCTATAAGTACACACATAAAAAACAATCACTTTTGAAAGTCAGTTTCCGATGAACGCTACATGTGAGCGCTGCCTGATGGCGTTCTAAGGTCGCTAATAACTTCGGAACGAGAAGAGATACAATGTTCTGGTTTGAAGCAGCGTAACAGTCGTGTCACAATCTATAAGTACACACATAAAAAACAATCACTTTTGAAAGTCAGTTTCCGACTAACGCTACATGTGAGCGCTGCCTGATGGCGTTCTAAGGTCGCTAATAACTTCGGAACGAGAAGAGATACAATGTTCTGGTTTGAAGCAGCGTAACAGTCGTGTCACAATCTATAAGTACACACATAAAAAACAATCACTTTTGAAAGTCAGTTTCCGACTAACGCTACATGTGAGCTCTGCCTGATGGCGTTCTAAGGTCGCTAATAACTTCGGAACGAGAAGAGATACAATGTTCTGGTTTGAAGCAGCGTAACAGTCGTGTCACAATCTATAAGTACACACATAAAAAACAATCACTTTTGAAAGTCAGTTTCCGACTAACGCTACATGTGAGCTCTGCCTGATGGCGTTCTAAGGTCGCTAATAACTTCGGAACGAGAAGAGATACAATGTTCTGGTTTGAAGCAGCGTAACAGTCGTGTCACAATCTATAAGTACACACATAAAAAACAATCACTTTTGAAAGTCAGTTTCCGACTAACGCTACATGTGAGCTCTGCCTGATGGCGTTCTAAGGTCGCTAATAACTTCGGAACGAGAAGAGATACAATGTTCTGGTTTGAAGCAGCGTAACAGTCGTGTCACAATCTATAAGTACACACATAAAAAACAATCACTTTTGAAAGTCAGTTTCCAACTAACGCTACATGTGAGCGCTGCCTGATGGCGTTCTAAGGTCGCTAATAACTTCGGAACGAGAAGAGATACAATGTTCTGGTTTGAAGCAGCGTAACAGTCGTGTCACAATCTATAAGTACACACATAAAAAACAATCACTTTTGAAAGTCAGTTTCCGACTAACGCTACATGTGAGCTCTGCCTGATGGCGTTCTAAGGTCGCTAATAACTTCGGAACGAGAAGAGATACAATGTTCTGGTTTGAAGCAGCGTAACAGTCGTGTCACAATCTATAAGTACACACATAAAAAACAATCACTTTTGAAAGTCAGTTTCCGACTAACGCTACATGTGAGCTCTGCCTGATGGCGTTCTAAGGTCGCTAATAACTTCGGAACGAGAAGAGATACAATGTTCTGGTTTGAAGCAGCGTAACAGTCGTGTCACAATCTATAAGTACACACATAAAAAACAATCACTTTTGAAAGTCAGTTTCCGACTAACGCTACATGTGAGCGCTGCCTGATGGCGTTCTAAGGTCGCTAATAACTTCGGAACGAGAAGAGATACAATGTTCTGGTTTGAAGCAGCGTAACAGTCGTGTCACAATCTATAAGTACACACATAAAAAACAATCACTTTTGAAAGTCAGTTTCCGACTAACGCTACATGTGAGCTCTGCCTGATGGCGTTCTAAGGTCGCTAATAACTTCGGAACGAGAAGAGATACAATGTTCTGGTTTGAAGCAGCGTAACAGTCGTGTCACAATCTATAAGTACACACATAAAAAACAATCACTTTTGAAAGTCAGTTTCCGACTAACGCTACATGTGAGCGCTGCCTGATGGCGTTCTAAGGTCGCTAATAACTTCGGAACGAGAAGAGATACAATGTTCTGGTTTGAAGCAGCGTAACAGTCGTGTCACAATCTATAAGTACACACATAAAAAACAATCACTTTTGAAAGTCAGTTTCCGACTAACGCTACATGTGAGCGCTGCCTGATGGCGTTCTAAGGTCGCTAATAACTTCGGAACGAGAAGAGATACAATGTTCTGGTTTGAAGCAGCGTAACAGTCGTGTCACAATCTATAAGTACACACATAAAAAACAATCACTTTTGAAAGTCAGTTTCCGACTAACGCTACATGTGAGCTCTGCCTGATGGCGTTCTAAGGTCGCTAATAACTTCGGAACGAGAAGAGATACAATGTTCTGGTTTGAAGCAGCGTAACAGTCGTGTCACAATCTATAAGTACACACATAAAAAACAATCACTTTTGAAAGTCAGTTTCCGACTAACGCTACATGTGAGCGCTGCCTGATGGCGTTCTAAGGTCGCTAATAACTTCGGAACGAGAAGAGATACAATGTTCTGGTTTGAAGCAGCGTAACAGTCGTGTCACAATCTATAAGTACACACATAAAAAACAATCACTTTTGAAAGTCAGTTTCCGACTAACGCTACATGTGAGCTCTGCCTGATGGCGTTCTAAGGTCGCTAATAACTTCGGAACGAGAAGAGATACAATGTTCTGGTTTGAAGCAGCGTAACAGTCGTGTCACAATCTATAAGTACACACATAAAAAACAATCACTTTTGAAAGTCAGTTTCCGACTAACGCTACATGTGAGCTCTGCCTGATGGCGTTCTAAGGTCGCTAATAACTTCGGAACGAGAAGAGATACAATGTTCTGGTTTGAAGCAGCGTAACAGTCGTGTCACAATCTATAAGTACACACATAAAAAACAATCACTTTTGAAAGTCAGTTTCCGACTAACGCTACATGTGAGCGCTGCCTGATGGCGTTCTAAGGTCGCTAATAACTTCGGAACGAGAAGAGATACAATGTTCTGGTTTGAAGCAGCGTAACAGTCGTGTCACAATCTATAAGTACACACATAAAAAACAATCACTTTTGAAAGTCAGTTTCCGACTAACGCTACATGTGAGCTCTGCCTGATGGCGTTCTAAGGTCGCTAATGCCTGATGGCGTTCTAAGGTCGCTAATAACTTCGGAACGAGAAGAGATACAATGTTCTGGTTTGAAGCAGCGTAACAGTCGTGTCACAATCTATAAGTACACACATAAAAAACAATCACTTTTGAAAGTCAGTTTCCGACTAACGCTACATGTGAGCTCTGCCTGATGGCGTTCTAAGGTCGCTAATAACTTCGGAACGAGAAGAGATACAATGTTCTGGTTTGAAGCAGCGTAACAGTCGTGTCACAATCTATAAGTACACACATAAAAAACAATCACTTTTGAAAGTCAGTTTCCGACTAACGCTACATGTGAGCTCTGCCTGATGGCGTTCTAAGGTCGCTAATAACTTCGGAACGAGAAGAGATACAATGTTCTGGTTTGAAGCAGCGTAACAGTCGTGTCACAATCTATAAGTACACACATAAAAAACAATCACTTTTGAAAGTCAGTTTCCGACTAACGCTACATGTGAGCTCTGCCTGATGGCGTTCTAAGGTCGCTAATAACTTCGGAACGAGAAGAGATACAATGTTCTGGTTTGAAGCAGCGTAACAGTCGTGTCACAATCTATAAGTACACACATAAAAAACAATCACTTTTGAAAGTCAGTTTCCGACTAACGCTACATGTGAGCTCTGCCTGATGGCGTTCTAAGGTCGCTAATAACTTCGGAACGAGAAGAGATACAATGTTCTGGTTTGAAGCAGCGTAACAGTCGTGTCACAATCTATAAGTACACACATAAAAAACAATCACTTTTGAAAGTCAGTTTCCGACTAACGCTACATGTGAGCTCTGCCTGATGGCGTTCTAAGGTCGCTAATAACTTCGGAACGAGAAGAGATACAATGTTCTGGTTTGAAGCAGCGTAACAGTCGTGTCACAATCTATAAGTACACACATAAAAAACAATCACTTTTGAAAGTCAGTTTCCGACTAACGCTACATGTGAGCGCTGCCTGATGGCGTTCTAAGGTCGCTAATAACTTCGGAACGAGAAGAGATACAATGTTCTGGTTTGAAGCAGCGTAACAGTCGTGTCACAATCTATAAGTACACACATAAAAAACAATCACTTTTGAAAGTCAGTTTCCGACTAACGCTACATGTGAGCTCTGCCTGATGGCGTTCTAAGGTCGCTAATAACTTCGGAACGAGAAGAGATACAATGTTCTGGTTTGAAGCAGCGTAACAGTCGTGTCACAATCTATAAGTACACACATAAAAAACAATCACTTTTGAAAGTCAGTTTCCGACTAACGCTACATGTGAGCGCTGCCTGATGGCGTTCTAAGGTCGCTAATAACTTCGGAACGAGAAGAGATACAATGTTCTGGTTTGAAGCAGCGTAACAGTCGTGTCACAATCTATAAGTACACACATAAAAAACAATCACTTTTGAAAGTCAGTTTCCGACTAACGCTACATGTGAGCTCTGCCTGATGGCGTTCTAAGGTCGCTAATAACTTCGGAACGAGAAGAGATACAATGTTCTGGTTTGAAGCAGCGTAACAGTCGTGTCACAATCTATAAGTACACACATAAAAAACAATCACTTTTGAAAGTCAGTTTCCGACTAACGCTACATGTGAGCGCTGCCTGATGGCGTTCTAAGGTCGCTAATAACTTCGGAACGAGAAGAGATACAATGTTCTGGTTTGAAGCAGCGTAACAGTCGTGTCACAATCTATAAGTACACACATAAAAAACAATCACTTTTGAAAGTCAGTTTCCGACTAACGCTACATGTGAGCGCTGCCTGATGGCGTTCTAAGGTCGCTAATAACTTCGGAACGAGAAGAGATACAATGTTCTGGTTTGAAGCAGCGTAACAGTCGTGTCACAATCTATAAGTACACACATAAAAAACAATCACTTTTGAAAGTCAGTTTCCGACTAACGCTACATGTGAGCTCTGCCTGATGGCGTTCTAAGGTCGCTAATAACTTCGGAACGAGAAGAGATACAATGTTCTGGTTTGAAGCAGCGTAACAGTCGTGTCACAATCTATAAGTACACACATAAAAAACAATCACTTTTGAAAGTCAGTTTCCGACTAACGCTACATGTGAGCGCTGCCTGATGGCGTTCTAAGGTCGCTAATAACTTCGGAACGAGAAGAGATACAATGTTCTGGTTTGAAGCAGCGTAACAGTCGTGTCACAATCTATAAGTACACACATAAAAAACAATCACTTTTGAAAGTCAGTTTCCGACTAACGCTACATGTGAGCTCTGCCTGATGGCGTTCTAAGGTCGCTAATAACTTCGGAACGAGAAGAGATACAATGTTCTGGTTTGAAGCAGCGTAACAGTCGTGTCACAATCTATAAGTACACACATAAAAAACAATCACTTTTGAAAGTCAGTTTCCGACTAACGCTACATGTGAGCTCTGCCTGATGGCGTTCTAAGGTCGCTAATAACTTCGGAACGAGAAGAGATACAATGTTCTGGTTTGAAGCAGCGTAACAGTCGTGTCACAATCTATAAGTACACACATAAAAAACAATCACTTTTGAAAGTCAGTTTCCGACTAACGCTACATGTGAGCTCTGCCTGATGGCGTTCTAAGGTCGCTAATAACTTCGGAACGAGAAGAGATACAATGTTCTGGTTTGAAGCAGCGTAACAGTCGTGTCACAATCTATAAGTACACACATAAAAAACAATCACTTTTGAAAGTCAGTTTCCGACTAACGCTACATGTGAGCTCTGCCTGATGGCGTTCTAAGGTCGCTAATAACTTCGGAACGAGAAGAGATACAATGTTCTGGTTTGAAGCAGCGTAACAGTCGTGTCACAATCTATAAGTACACACATAAAAAACAATCACTTTTGAAAGTCAGTTTCCGACTAACGCTACATGTGAGCTCTGCCTGATGGCGTTCTAAGGTCGCTAATAACTTCGGAACGAGAAGAGATACAATGTTCTGGTTTGAAGCAGCGTAACAGTCGTGTCACAATCTATAAGTACACACATAAAAAACAATCACTTTTGAAAGTCAGTTTCCGACTAACGCTACATGTGAGCTCTGCCTGATGGCGTTCTAAGGTCGCTAATAACTTCGGAACGAGAAGAGATACAATGTTCTGGTTTGAAGCAGCGTAACAGTCGTGTCACAATCTATAAGTACACACATAAAAAACAATCACTTTTGAAAGTCAGTTTCCGACTAACGCTACATGTGAGCTCTGCCTGATGGCGTTCTAAGGTCGCTAATAACTTCGGAACGAGAAGAG
>JAVIWB010001419.1:0-21818 GCA_031893035.1 Dermolepida albohirtum | reverse complement strand
CTCCATGGCTTATTGACAACTAATTGTCTATATACCTACATCATAAATGTCAAAGTACAATGATATTTGGCGCCATCTGCAAAAATGGCAGTCAATTCAAATTATGACATTACTTTTGCGCCACCTGTATAAATTAACTCTTTTTAGTTCTAACTTTGGATTATCCCCTAATTACATGTTATATACACATACATCACCTATTTTCTAATTTTATAGTATAGTTAAGCTATACTATTTTGTTACTTACTCAATATGTTCTAACTCTAATCTATTTTGATAAGTATTTAAAGTAAAGTAAGTATTTAAATATTCTAATAAGGATAACTCCTTCACAATATCATGTTTCATATTACGTTTTATTCACAAGTTAGCTCTATATGTATGTTTACTTATCTAAATGTTTTATCTTGTTATTAATGTATTTCTCTTTATTTTTAGGTACTTATCTTTAGAATCAATCTATTTAAATTTTTGAAAATCGTTGTTTTATAGTTTTGGATGCATATTGCAACAATTATTAACTATACAATAATATTATACTCTTTCTTTACGAATTAGCTTTTATATCCATATCCATTAAATACATTATACATAATTCAATGAATACGATTACAATTTTCTTCAACTTACTTGCATTAATTAATATATATTCATGATACATAATATGTATTTTACTGTAATGGTGATATATATATATATATATATATATATATATATATATAAATATATACGTATATATGAACTGATGTCTTTTCGGGTGTCGTACCATGTGCTTTACCGGTCCTTAGAAGGATTATTCTAACGACGTTGATTTCCCTAATTTTCTTCTCTTGGTTCGAAACTGTTTCGAGGAGAACTATGTACATACATATATTATAATGGGTCCTTTGATATAATCTAACCAAAAGTAAATAATAAAATAAATTAAAATCTGAATAAATTATTTTTTTAAATTTGCAATGAATGAGTAATATACTTTCTTCGCTCAGGGGAGTTTCTATTTATCATGGTTAGTTAGATGTACATACATATACCTTATTTAATTTCCATAATACGAACTTAACCGCTAACGTTTTTGTTTAGCATCTACAGTATAGTTATATTCTGAATATAGTTCAATATTAATTGTTTACGTGAAATTTTGAAAGAAAATGAAACTTATATGTATTATTATAAGTTTCATTTTCTTAGTTGAATTTGATGGAGCCTGTGGTTGATTGACTTGATCAATAAGGTTGATATATAACCCCTTTCCACATTAACTTTTGTAACAATTTCGTACAATTTTTTCGCCGTGTTTTACCAGGTGCGACACTTTGAAATTATCTGCTGATGATGACAACTTGGTTGTCGAAATGCGTATACAGAATTTACAAAAGTTAATGTGGAAAGGGGTTATATATCAACCTTATTGATCAATTCATTTTCTTTCAAAATTTCACGTTATATAAACATATATACCGTAGAGTAATATTTTGAAAAATCCAAACACGTAATTTTATTTTTTGATTGGCCGTTGTAGATAGTTGTTTTGTCATTATTAAGTGATAAATTGTAAATTTGTAATATCTTGCATATATATAACATCGAAATTTGAGTATTATCTGTATAAAATAAACACTTTTATTTAGAAAAAATCTAGGTAATAAATAATAATATTATAAATAAAGTAGTGCCAAGAATAAAATCCTGTGTAGTATATTTAATCTCATTGAATTAAAGAAGATCGAGAGCAGTTCCCCTAATTGTGCAATTTTTTCCACTAGCAGATTATAATGTACGCTGTCAAATGCTTTAGTAAAGACCATGAAAAGGTCTGTAACACAATTTTTATTATGAATTCATTCAATTATGTTACTCGCATTAGTAAATTCATGTAAATCATTGTCGATGCTAAAACCTTTTCGAGAACGTATACGAAAAGCCAAAATATATACGATGATGTAAGAAAATCAGTTAATCTTTTGTTTATAACTAACCTAAAAACTTTTGGAGCTGATGTTAATAAACAAACTGGTCTATAATTTGAAAATATATGTTGATAGCATTGACTATGCAGACAATTTTTAACTAAAAAAACACCACTAGCTAAGAGTTCAACAATAAAAAGTAGACATTTTCTTAAAAGATTGCTAGATATTGCATCTTGCCTATAGTTTAGGTATTATTTACTTATATAGATGATAGATATTCTTTATTACTATTTTAAATACTTTTACAATTTACATTATAATAAGAAATTTTACGAACAAGGTAGTATTTTATTAAATTAAAACTTTAAGTTGATTTCAACAAAATTAACAAATTAAGTTGTTTTTAACAAAATTAACACATTGTCTTTTAAAAATATAATAATTTTTTTGAGTTTTTAACTCATTTGGGATTTCATTATACAGTTTAATTCCCTTATAGAATATACGCTGCATTGCTCTTGACGTTGTTCTTTGTAGCCTAAAGTTTTCGGCGTTTCTAAGCCCATACGGTTGCACCTCACCCACATATCTGATGTTTTCACAAAGATACTCTGGCGCATTTCCTATCTTCATTTTCTGCACAAAGCATATGGTATTCATTTCTAACCTCTGTTTAATATTTAACCATTGCAGTGAATTAAGCATTGCTGATATAGCTGTATAACGGTTGCACTTTAAAATACATCTCATGGCTTTGTTTTGTAAATTCTGCATCTTTCAGATACGTTTCTAATATTTTTTCACACATTTTTAGCATATTTATTGGTCTAAACATCTCACATTTGTTTGTTTTCGATACTTTCTCTATCGGTGACACCATAGACTCCTTCTAACTTTCAGGAAATATTCCTGTTCCGAACGACGTATTTATTATTTTTCGCAAGATTTCACCCGTTGAATTCCAATTATCTAGTATCAGTTTTGTTGACATTTTGTTGAAATCTGATTTATTCTTTATTTCTTTTACAACGCTTTTAAGTTCAGAACTTGTTATTTCCCGAAACCTAAATGTTTTTTCCGTTTTCCGAATTTGGTTAGCATATTGGGCATGCTCAATAGTTCTCGTATTACTCTTACGCTATTAATAAAATATTCGCTAGAATTATTAGCTATTAGCTGATTATTTGTATATTCGTTCCCAACAAATATCACGGACTTTATCTCAGCTCGGCTTTCTTTAAAAACCAAATTCTTCATCTCTCTCTACATTTATTTTTGGTTTGTAGCATTACTGATTTTATTGTTTATAAAATTATTTTTTTGATTTTCTGTTTTGACTTTATATAAATTTCTTATTCATTTACAATTTGCCCAAGCTTCCGGTGTATTTATATATTTTACTATTTGATATATTCGAACTTTTTCATTTTTCATTGCATCTGCTTCACTATCATACCATCCCTTGATACCATCATGAGCTTTAGCTTTTGTTTTTTTCATAAATTTTTGTAGTGTACAAAATCATTATTTTCTTCAAACTTTAACATTGAATTTATTTCTCTGCTAAATGCTGTCTTATTGTATTTGAATTTCTCACTATATCTCTCACAATGTTCTTCATTTACCTTTTCATCTTCAATATAAATTTCAATTATTTCGTGGTCCGATGTTTTGTTCGTGTCACTAATTTGCACTGTATCTTTTTACTGTTTGTGATAACATAGTCAATCAATGTTTTCGAATTTTGAGTTACTCTAGTACAAGATTTCACAATTTGTTTCATTCCGTTATCATTTAATGTTCTTTCAATTTGCTATTTATAGAAACCGTCTTTCGACTAGTCTAAATTAAAATCTCCTGTTATTAGAATATCACAATTCTGTTCGCCAATTTCTTCTAGTGCTTCTTCAAATTTATCAGAAAATTCAGTGGGTTGACTACTTGGTGATCTGTATATTGCCGCTATAACAATCTTTATGTTTTTATATTTCGCCAAGCAAACCAAAATCCAATATGTACAATCTTTGATTGATATTACAGTTTTTCACTACCGACCAATGTTTTTTAAAATATACAGTTAAGATGTACACTAGTGTACATCTTGGTTCTCAGCGGTGTAGATCGCGTATGGAGTTTGTTTTCGTACAGGTACTTTTCGCCGTGTTTTACCAGGTACGACATTTTGCAATTGTCTGCTGATGATGACAACTTAGTTGTCGAAATGCGTATACAGAATTACAAAAGTTAATGTGGAAAGGGGTTATATATCAACCTTAGTGATTAAGTTAATCAACCACAGGCTCCATCAAATCCAACGTGCATTATTATGTAATATATTTGTAGATATTGTGTAAAAAGTTAATCACATCCGAAGCTTTCGTGTATTGTCATAACGAATGTGTTTACAGAACTTAAAAAAATTATACTGTCGAAATGGGTTATTAATTTGTAACAAAGGCGATTTTCAATATATCCTTGGCTTCTTCTGGGGCAGGAATAGCCAGTAACTCAGAGAGCTAGGGAGGGTTCTTTCAATACAAGGTCTTGTAAATGGACGCCACAGCATTTAAATCCCTAGAAGTACGTACCAATACTGAAGCACGTAAATTTTAGAAGAATACCTGCTGTGGTATATACAGTAGCAAAATTCGGATGAAGAAATTTTGTTGCAGCAGAAAAAAATAAATCGTATAATAATTAGAGAAAAAAAATCCCATTTTATTGTTTTGCAATATATATATATATATATATATATATATATATATATATATATATACATATACGTGGGCAAGGTGAAAAGTTCTCGGCCTGACAATGAAAGACTGCGATTTAAATTTAAAAAATGATTTTATTTTTCTACATAATCTCCCTTGAGTTTAACACACTTGGTCCAGCGTTTTTCTAACATCAATATTCCTTCCCGGAAGTGAGAGTCTGGAAGGCTGTCAAAATATCCTTCAACGGTCCTTTCAATTTCTTCGTTGGATGTGAATCGCTTTCCAAAAACAAATTTTTTCAAATTTGGGAATAGATGGAAGTCTGAAGGTGCCAAATCAGGAGAAATGGATGGGAGGATGGCCGAGCAAATCGTACCCCAAATCCCGTAATTTCCCATCGCCAACGCGCCCTTGTGTGCAGGTGCGTTGTCCTGATGAAAAATGATTTTTTTATTCTTCAAACCAGGCCTCTTGTCGCGAATTTTGGCATCCAGCTGGTCAAGAAGGTGATATGCGCCTATAATTGTTCTGCCTTTTTCAAGGTAATCAATTAACAAGATCTTTTTGCATCTCAAAACACGCTGGCCATGACTTTTCCGGCAGATGCGATCGACTTCGCTTTCTTTGGCGCTGAACCACCGGCTTCCACCCACTGCTTCGACTGCTGTTTCGTTTCTGGCGTGTAGTGGTGGACCCATGGTGTCAAATCGCTGCACAAAATCGGTCGAATTCATGTTAAATCGGTCCAAAGAATGCTCCGAAAATCGTTTGCGCATTTGCTTTTGATCGACATTCAGCAAATGCGGCACCCATCTTGCGCAGAGCTTTCTCATCTCTAATTCTGCAAAATGTTTCGTACCCTTTCTTCTGATATCCCCACAGCCTCGGCTATCTCACTCACTTTCACTCGCCTATCGTCCAACACAATATCATGTACTTTTTCGACGATTTCTGGTGTGGTTGCGGTTTTTTGGCCGTCCTTCACGTGGGTCATCTTTGAGGGACGTAAATTCAGCTGCCCACTTTTTAACGGTTAACATCGAAGGAGCAGAGTCCCCGTACACTTTTGTCAACTTCGGATGAATTTCCATAGGGGTTAAACCATCCAAAACAAAGAATTTTATAACAGCACGATATTCAAGTTTATCCATTTAAAAAAATAACATGCACGACGTCTACTACAAAAATTCTTGTAAACAAACTAATTGAGAGAACAAGTTGAAAGTTTTCATGTAAACTAAAGACACATGCAGCCACGCAGGAAACATAAATTTCTGTTAATTGTAACACCATCTCTGTGTCAGGCCGAGAACTTTTCACCTTGCCCACGTATATATGTATATTGCAAGACAAAAAATTGTATTAACGATCGATAATAAAATATGTAGCACGTAATTATTGAAAAGAGAAAAAATAACAAAACATTATCATGTGATTCCCCAAATATACGTATACTGATTCACACAGGCAGTATATAAATCACAAGTTCAAATATTAAATAGTTTTCATTAACAATACAAAAAGAATTGATGGAAAAGTTGTACAATTTTAGTGATCTTAATTAACAAAGACCAGATCTATTAATTTCTTTTCACGATTTACTCACTCAGTTCAAGTTAATTATCATGCTCTTACCCTTAATACGGACTTGTACTTTTAAATTACTAGTAACGTATCTCTCGTTTACGTAAGAGTATAATATTGTTATCTTATGCAAGCCTCAAAATAATGAAATAGTGTCACAAAATTAGAAATCACTTGATGCTGGAGTTCCAGGACATAAGTTGTTTCCTAAAAAAAACCCACACCTCTTTCAAGAACCCTACATGTAACATATAAGACAAGACCTAAATTAAACACTAGTAATACAAGAGTTCATCATTCCTACCTCAATAAGATAGAGGGTTGCTTAATGAATTAATTAATTCCCTTTTTTAGAAGTTCTAATTACCGAAAATCAAAGGGGACGTCCTTATCCACACCAGTGCAAATTTATTGACTAATATGTATATATATTTATATATATATATATATATATATATACAATATATATATATATATATATATATATATATATACAATATATATACCCCATATCTTCTAGATCGATAAATCATCGATTGGCGAATCTTCGTTCCGACATACAGTCGCAAGAAAACTCTTTCTAAATTAAAGACAACGTTCAATCGACATCCGCTTTTGTTAATTTTTTCAGGCCACACAAAAACTAAGTGTAGATTAGCAAAAGAGAGCGAATTCACGTGGTTCAACTAGTTATAAACGGCCAATGATACGTCACAATCAGAAGAGCACGAGATAAATAGGACGTTGTAAATGAATATATATGAGAATTGAATGTGTATAATGCAGATAGCACACCATGTCCTTCTCCGAAATTAAATATTAATATCGAAAGAATACGTATTAATGCAAATATATAAAAATAATGACTCATAGTCAATAAAAAAATAATTTCAATGAAATGCACTTTCATGGAACACGCATGATAGCGAAAGTGGATAAAAATTGGAAATTATTTAATTTTAATGTTAATTACACCGATGGTCAATAAATATGAAATTTAAAATAAATCCATAACAAAGAAATCTTGAAAATTATGGATTAAAATTCTAAATAAATGATAAAATTATAAAGCGAGAGGACCGTTTATCTTTGTTTATATATTTAAAAAATAGATAAATAAATTTTGATGAAATTGAAGTAAAAAGTGGTGGATGGTGGATTGCTGGCAAATTTATTAATTAATTAAAAATATTTTAAAATAGTGGGTAGCATTAATTGAAAGAAAAGTGAAAAACTATTTAATAATCCAAAAAAAATTTGTGAAATGTATGAAAATAAATAAATTAACAATTATAATAGACCGTGTTTTAAGAGTTAAATAACTTTAAAATTGCCATCTCTCTTAAGGAATACAACAACGAATGAAAGAAAAGCAAGGAGGATGACAACTAATAGGAAGGACATATGGATATAACTTACAAAATATAAATAAGATTTTGAATTTAGTTTTTTTTTTGTAAAATTTTAAATGTTTGTTAAGGGATTATATAATTGATTAAGGGTTATTTAGAAATGTATTTATAGCTGTGTATTATAATTTGGTTAAAAGTTAATTCTCAAAGAAGTTCTAAATTCAAATTTATTAGTATATATTTTTGCAAGTGAAAGTTGAGATATTTTATTGTGAGAATAAAAAAAATGTTTTTCTAATAATTAAAAAAAGAATGTAGTCAATTTAAAAAAGATAACAGAGTACTAGATCAAAATATATTATTTGAAATAGTTCGTACCCAAGCAAGTGCATAGTTATTTCAAAAAATAAGCAAGTGCCTAATTCATGACCACGAGATAGAGTTAGTGCTTGTGTTATTTAAACAATTATAATTAAATTAATTATATATATATATATATATATATATATATGTCCTGTACTGAATATGACAATAAATGAACGCCCGTATCCTTACCAAACAAATCATCTTTCCGTTTAACCTTCAAGGTGCTAAACTAGTTCAAAGAAACAGTTTCAAAGAGTGGAGGGTAGTCCCTGTCAACAAGCTGTAATAGGACGCCATAACATTGTTACACTGAAAACCCCTATAACAATATTGAAGCAAAGATGGAGCAAAATAATACGTTCGTTATTCAGTTAACTAAAACTAGCTCTATACGAGTTTATTGTATGTTCAAAAACTTTTGGTAATACACGGTATGAAACAAGATATTAAATATTAAGTAGGTATTTCACCAAAAAATAGGGAAACGTTTACGTTACAGTTCAAATTTCCAATATAAATATATAAATAATAATCATCCCCTCTTATAGGTATAGTTGGTTGACACTTGTGGTACAAAAGAAAAAAAATACAGTAGTATATGTTCCCCTTAGTGGCCACTTCCCAACAACAAAAGAACAACAAGATAATAGCAATAAATTACAAAGAATAATGTTCAGTTTACAACTGTTACTTTAAATAATTGATGTTATAACAAAAGGAAAGATTGACAGTGGTCTATAAAAGCAAAATATTAAATGAATTTAAAAGAAACTATTGTAATTAGCTCATGGTACTCTAATTAATTGTTAACGAGCAAAACAACCGTTATGGATACCCGTGCAGCGGGCCCTTAATGAAGCTTGAGATAAGAAACAAAAAAAGGCAATAAATAACTAATAAATCAAGTACTATTAATTAACGCAGCCCTTAATTAACGAAATTGAAGCTAATTAATTGATGAAAGTATATTTTAATAACAAAGGTTGTCTAACAAGCCAATAATTGATTACAACTATTAAATTCTATGACATGTATGAATAGATAACACAAATACTTTCTGTTAATAACTTAAATTTACATGGAACTTAAATCACACACCGCGAGATCTAAACGACCTTAAATGATCCCGTCATTAAACTGCACGGTAGCATATAAACTCAAATGTTGATACTACAGTCTTGAGAAACAAATAATATTAACAATAAATAAATATAAAAGTAATTATAAGTACGAACGTCTTTGATCCCAAGTTTTAGAATTCCAATAACACCGATGAATCTGGTCAATTAATAAATTACCAAAAAGGTTGTAAGTAAGAAAAAAAGCCTGAAGTTAATGTAGAAAAAAACACAAAAAGAGGAATTAGTCTACCATGAAATACAAGGTTTTAGGATTACATACCTCTAGTAAGTTTTGAGGGTTAATCAACAATATTTAAGATCGCCCCTTGAGTAAAATGCCAATATTAATCCAACTTGAATTTTACAAACACGTCCTGGGTTTTTTTACCAACATATCTAAATATTTCCATAAAGTCAATACACTAAGCAATCAACTTACACTAATCTAACCACGTTGTATGAAATATAATTAACCATTCCAATAAAATAAACGCAATTACTAATTTAAAGTTGAACTTTTAAATGGCGTAAGGGAAGATACCTATTATCTTTTACAAGGAAATCGACAAAAAAAGAGGGACGATAGTCTTCCATTTGCTTTTTAACGCACTGAAGATATGAAGTATTCACACAAAAAAAATCGCTTAATATTAGGACCAAATAATTACAAAACCACCAGGATTAACTTCCAATTCAAATAAGGACAATAATCATACGATTTGATTAATTGAAACAAAATTAAAATATCAACGTGATCTATAATCGGTGGTAATGATTCTTCGACTGACAGATACGAGATGGCGTTAAGAATAACAAAGAACAATAAAAATGTACCCAATCGAATTCATTAAGCAGATATTAAAATTATGTTTGTAACAATATATATACTTATATATGTATGTATGTATATTGTTATGAAATGAAAGTATACTGATGAGGTTTTAATGATGTGTATAAGGTGTAAATAAACTTCACGTTGATTCTCAAATTGTTGTTGAATCTGAACTACACTTCATTTTGCTAAATAAAGGAATTAAAGAAAATAAATTTGAATAGTTTTGCTTCAGTGTATTTACTTTATTTGTGTTTATGTATGACATAGTTTGTAATTTTACTGTGTAATGACGTTATGTAGTTGTGTATAGTGTATAGTGTATGGTGATGTATAATACACTCCGCGCAACATGAATAGGACCACCCGACTTGTTGCAAGCTTTCGGTGGTTTGAAAAACAATTCATTTACTAAAAATACAATGCAAGTTTGTAATGGTATGATATGGCAAATAATACGCATTATTGCGCAATAGTGCCTAACGTTATGCATTAGGTGACGTAAGTACCACATACATATAAAATGCACCGCGCCGGTTGGATACGACCAGTATTTAATAGTAAGCTACCGGATGAGTGTCGAGTTACAACGTATATCCGGATAAACAAATATCTGTAATTAAGGGTATTGTGCAACGATGGGACGACAGAAGTGCTTAAGTATGGAAGAAATTGGAAAAATTAAAGCGTTCCATCAAGAAGGGTATTCATCAAGGGCTACTGCAAAGAAAATAAGTCGATCACACCAGGTTGTGAACAATTTTATTAGGGATCCCGAGAATTATGGAAAACGTTTTAAAGGGCGAACAACATCCGTTACAACTAAGAGAGAACGTCGAGCCATATTACGCGAAGTATCGAAATCGGCATTAACGGCAAGACAAATCGCGAATAACTTTGGAACGAATGCATCGGTAAGAACTGTACAGAAGTTACTGAAGACCTGTCCGCATTTAAAACGTTTGAAAATTAAACGACGGCCTCCTTTAAGGGAATTTCAGCGCACTGCACGTCTTCAGTTTGCTCAAGCAAAAATGAGGTGGACAAGAGAATAGCAAACTGTTATTTTCAGTGACGAGAAGAAGTTTAATTTAGATGGCCCGGATGGGTTTTCTTATTATTTCCACGATTTACGTAAAGATGAAGTGATTCAGTCACGAAGGCGAGCCGATGTTGGTTCAGTCATGGTATGGGGAGCTGTTTCCTATAACGGACCTGTTGATTTAGTAATAGTGAAGGGCAGACAGAATTCGGAAAAGTACGTCCAGCTGCTGCAACAGGTGAAAGACAAATTTTCCAACGTTATGGCAGGTGGGCCATTTATTTTCCAACAGGATAATGCCAGTATTCACACCGCGCGCATTGTTCGACGCTGGTTTCAAGAACAAGGCATGGAGGTTCTCGATTGGCCATCGCTCTCCCCCGACCTGAACATCATAGAAAATGTTTGGGGATGGTTGTCGCGTAAATTGTACTCCAATGCTACCCAATTCAGTTGCGCTGACGAACTAGAGCAGGCGCTGAAACGAAGTTGGGCGGAACTTCCCGTTGACTGCTTGAGAACCCTGTATAATTCCATTCCATCCCGACTATTTGAGGTTATAAGAAATAATGGCAAAAGTACTCATTATTGAACAATAAAGTATTCTGTTATTGCAAACGAATCTTTTATTTTGTAGATTGGTCGTATTCAAGTGGCGTTTAATTACTCTACTTATTGTCATTAGTAACGTACATTTGCACTGACTTTTACAAAAATTATATTTGGTACCTACATACATCTTTTTATCAACCCTCTTATTTTCGAAAATAACAATTCCAGCGCGCTACCATGTTTATACCAACTACAAATGTCATATATGCAGTTGGTCCTATTCATGTTGCGCGGAGTGTATATTAGTGTAATATAATACAAATCAATACTTACTTGTGTATTTCTTTTTAATAATAATACTCTGTTGAGTTTTAATAGTTTTAAACAATGAGATCTGTTTCCAAAAAGTTGTAAGTAAGTAGCGTGCTTAAGCTTAAACTCAATATGTATGCTTCTAGTTCATACATGCAATCAGATTGAAGAGAATCCTTACCTTTAGTCACTTTTGCATTGTAAATATATTTAAAATTATTCATAAAATGTAATTTATTTCTAATATCAAAACGAATTACTTCAATACTTTGGAAATAAATCATTAAACACTTAAATACTCATTATTTGCAGTTTAATTGCAGCTGTATTTAACTTTACTTTAATATATATTTTATTAATTCAAAATAAAATGATTACGTTAGTTAATTTATTTCTGTCGTTTAACTGAATTCTGAATCATGTTTAAATTAAATTAGTAAATAAAATCAATTAATTCTTTAAATCATAAAATATATTGATAGTAAAACAAATAAACGTGCAAATCATATAATACATTTTTTATATGAAATATATAAAATATAAAACACATTGATTTCAAATTTGAATTTAATATTTTGATTTCTATATCACCCCAATTATTGGTATTTATGAAATCTGTATTCTTGTTATAGTAAACTTTATATTCTTAAACTGATATGAATATAGGCCATTTTAAACTATAAAGTTATTTAATACTTTAGATTGAATAATATTTGAATTTTTAATTTATAACAAAACATACTACTATCACTGTAATTCTTATGACTATAATATAATTAAGACTTAGCTTTAAGCCTTTATTATCTTCATTCTTTCCAAATCGTTCCACGGTTTAACATTTGTTCCCAGGTGTCGTTTTCTATAAATTTTGTTCCAACTTCAGTTTGTTTCTATTTAATGTTTAACCAAATATATCTCCTACCCATCCATCACATAAATGTTTATGGTATAACATTCGACTAAAAGTTTATATATCTAGCATAAGTTCGATACCCTTTTCATAATAACAACTGTTTTCCTCCTCAAAATAGCTATTAACTGCTGACATCACTTCTTCATCGCTGGAAAATCTTTGACCACTGAGCCATTTTTTAAAGTTTGGGAACAGAAAATAATCCGAGGGCGCTAAATATGGCGAATAGGGTGCATGAGATAGCAATTCAAACTTTAATTTATTAATTTTGGCCACTGCAATAACAGATTTGTGAGCTGGTGCATTGTCTTGATGAAACAACACTTTCTTCTTAGCAAAATGCAGCCGTTTTTGCTTGATTTCGTCGCTCAAACGTTACAATAAGTTCGCATAATAATTAATTTGATATTTTTTTCTTTTTCTAGATAGTCAATGAAAATTATTCCACGCACATCCCAAAAAACCGTGACCCTGCCTGCATATGAAACGGTCTTCCCCTTCTTTGGAACCGGTTCTTCCTTTCGAGTTCATTGTTTTGATTGTTTTTTTGCCTCGGGTGTGAAGTGATGCACCCATGTTTCATCCATGGTTATGAAACGCCGCAAAAATTCTGCTTTGTTGCTGTGAAACTTCGCTAAGCACTCAATTGAAACATCACGACACTATTTTTGCTCAAGTGTGAGCAAACGCGGCACCCATCTTGCACACAACTTTCTCATGTCCAAATTTTCAGATAATATGCGATGTATCGCACTTTTTGAAGTGCTTACTATGTCTGCTAGCTCGCGCACTTTCAGACGACGATCATCCAGTATCGCTTTGTGGATTTTCTTCACCATTTCTGGAGTTGTCACCTCACTTGGTCGACCACTGCGATGCTTGTCTTGACAGTTCGTACGACCTCGTTTAAACTCTGCTACCCAATATTTCACTGTTGTAAACGAATGAGCAGACTCACCCAGAGTAGAATTCAGTACAGCATTTATACCGGTTGAGCTGAGGGCTTTCAAATAAAAGTATTATATCGTGTAACGGTGACCAATTATCTCCATTTTTACAAATTCACTGAAAACGTTCACTATTGATTGCTGCCAAACAAATACTAAACAACGTGGCGTCTTCAAACTTCTTTTCCCATGACTGTATATATATTAGTTTCAAATATCGTTATTCAACACAATTATTAATAATGTTTAGTTTTTTTTTAAATATGATAGTTAATACAATTATAACTTGTAAGTAGTCTAGAATTTTATTTATCTGAATGCTAGGCCTAGTTGATTCTAAAGAACCCCTGCTCAATACTTTTAAAACATTTTATAAAAGAAAACAATGAAAAGATTCAATATTAATTAAATAATTTGCTGTGCGGGAATACAATATTTATCTCATTAGATAGTTTTTATTCTCAATGTTTAGTGTTACATCCTTGATAAGCAATAGGATCAATAATAGCTTCACAGCACATAACACAGCAATATGTATACCTATGTATATCTACGTATAGGTATAAGCGTGCATTGGTAATAGGATATATACACTTACACTTACAACTTAAACTTAATTTTTGTTGCATAGTTAATGTTTTTAAAATTTTTAATTATCTGTAATTACTTCACATTTAGTTAATCAATATTCTATTAATATCCTTTTCTGCTGGAAATGTAAACAGTTCCCATAATAAAATTGTTTTGAGTACAATATATGAAGATGTATGTATGTATTTGTTACCCATTTAATCCTTGAAATAAATTATACTTAGCCCGTTAAAGCGTAGTGTTTATAACTTTTGTGATCAAATGTTATCAGTATTTGTTGTTTTTCTCGTGTAATAATTAATTTAAATTTTTCAGTAAGAATTTGTATGTATACTTACTGCCACACAAAGGTTTACGATCTACCTCGCAATTGATGCTTCATATTTTTAGATCGAGCCGTAGTGGCATCAAACTAGAAAAAGAGCTCTTGTATATTTCATCAAAAAAAAAATTAAAAATGATGTGGATAGCGTCAATTCAAATAGCACAAGAAATTGTATACATTTTCGATCTGATAACAAAAAGCTTCAAACAACTGCATTCTTTCTCTTGCCGTTTGGACAATATTAAAAGATGTAAATATGAATTTAAGCAAATAGCAAAGAATTGTGAAACATGAAGAACGTACTGTTTTCTATAAAAAATGTAATTTTGTTAACAAAATTGTTATTTTCCTAATACGTTTTTATAGTCTATACACTTTTACGTAACCTGAAAGTGTCGTGTGTCTAAAAAATTAACTTACTATATCCTATATAAAATATGCAACAACCAAACCTTATCACCAATTACAAAATACAAATTTAGTTTTACTTCACAACATCCCCACTGAAACTAAATTTACGTTACACATTAATCATAATACCTATTTCCCATGTACAATACTGCTCTTTACTAGAAAATACTGTTTTAGTTAAGAAATCTGCTTCTACGCTGACAAAATGCAATTTAATCTTACTTTTGTTAATAACTTCTCTAATGAAATGATGCTTCATATCAATATATTTAGTTCGAGGTTGTCACAATTAATTTAATTCATCTGCTGTTATAGGTAATACTTGTTTTTCCATTCTTTTCGGTAGTCGTTGCAATCATATATGTGATCGATTTTTGGTTAATATCTAAAGGAATCATGACTGAATTACAATTTTCCATCCCAAATCGCTATAGTATATAACTCTTGATCTAACTACAGTTTTCCGGCTTTTCTCTCTCTTTGTCTTGATTCTTAAACAAAATTGTACTTCTCCTACTTATGCCCTTTATTTTAAATTTATGGAACGAATGTAGTTTATGGGCTGTTCGCTATTGTTTAAGAAAATTAAAATATCGTCTACGCATATTGCCATAATTAGTATACTTTGATCTATTTTGTAATATATATTGCGCTTAAGATCAAATGATTTCAGTATTCTTTCTAACAGTAGATTCCATAGTCCACTCGCTTGTTTAAGCTCATAGAGCGACTTCTTTAAAAGACATACCTTTTTATCAGAGATATAATACTCTGCTTGTAACACATATATATATATATATATATATATATATATATATATATATATATATATCTTCATCAGGGTCACCTTGTAAGAATCCTGTGACCGTATCCATCACACATCGTAGTTTTCATAAAGTTTACCCTTTATGTTTTTCCGAGATGTCCGAATTCCTTCCCGTTGAGGCTCAATTACTTCGTCTGGCATAAATTCTTAATTGTAAATACCATCGTTGAATTGTTGGTCTGATTCTTCACCGTCAACACTGGTCTGGCGATGTTATTTTTCTTGACTCATTATCTCGGTATATGAAAAACTCGCATATCCAGAATTTGAAATTACCTGATCAGTGTTGTTGGTCTCTTCTGCAAACACAACATTATAACTCTTCAAGATGGCGTCCTTCACAGATTCGTAAAGACGATTTTGAGTTGTCGTAGTATCCACTGACTTTGGATCTAGCTTTTATAATTTTTTTTTCGAAACGTGTACCATAGCGTTTTACCATAGTTTCTCGTTAGCCTTTTTTTCTTCTAGTGTTGCTCTTGTACCGGATGCTGGTAAACAATTTATAAGATGGAAAGCAGTTGCAACGGTTTCGCCTTAAAACTTCTTCTTTAGCCTCGCGTCACATACCAGAGTTCTTGCTTTCTCCACTATAGTGCGGTTCATTCTCTCAGCTACTCCATTATTCTGTGATGTGTATGAGGCACTAGTTTGATATGCTATCCCTGGCTTCCTAAGTAAATCTCTTAGCACTTTATTGCAGTACTCTAAACAATTATCCGAAAGTAAGACTTTGATTTTAGAACCACTCTGATTTAGAACTAATGACATACATTTCTCAAATTTGTCTCTGATTTCATACTTGTTCGTCATTAGATATATGAATGTTTGTTACTGTAATCATCTATAAAAGTCAGGAAGTATTTATTTCCACCAAAAGAGCTTAGTTTCATCGGTCCACACAAATCACTATGCATCAAATACAATAACCATTCTGACCTCTTTTTTGATGTCTTGAAAAAGGAAATCTGGATTGCTAACCCTTTAAGCAATTTACACATGTGGATAAGTATTCAGATTTAAATGGCCTAAGCGATGTTGCCAAATTTTGTCTGTCTGCGATCTTGCTATTAAACCGATTTCATTTGTACAATTTAGTTTGAACATTTTGCCGGTATTACAGGTTGTAGCTAGTTGTTTCTCAACCCCTATCAAAAATTTTACATTAATTTCCACTAAATTCAGCTGTATTTATTTCCCTTTTCTGTAATCTTGCCGACTCTAAATAAATTTGCACATAATTCTACTACAAATAAAACATCCTTTACAATTATTTCCTTTCCTCGTCCTGATACCCTACTTTGAACAATACATAGCAAGTGGTTTGACATAGTCATGTGTGCAGAAGCACTTGAATCAATATACTAGTTCTCTGTGTCTATCTCTGTACTCATACTAAATGAAGTACAAAATGTAGTTTCTTTCTTTACCTTAGTCCTTTTTTCCTTCCTTGCCGTATTTTGCTATATAGCCATATAAACCACAACTGTGGTTTACACATACTTTGGACCCTTTCCTTTATGATCATGTCTTATTTTTGATACTAAAGCTGTTTTAGAAGATGTTGTATTCTTGATGTTTAAACCTCAATATTAGAGTCAGTCAGTTTAATTCCAGAACTAACATCATTATCATTGGACCATAATTTTCAGGCAAGCCTGCTAATAAAATATCAACAACTAAACCACAACCAGTAAAATTCTGTGCTATTTATGTTATTTTGTTAACATAATCTTCCTTTAAAATGCATTCAACTAACTTGGTATTTAACAAGTTACACAGGAGTCCAATTCTACATGTTAAGCCGCTCTCATCAAAGGCATTCTTCAGTGTCTCCTAAATGTGAGCATGTTTTGATTGTAAAATGTGATAATTTATCTTATCTGCTGATAAGATTAGCTTAGCTTTAGCTTGAGATAGTTTTGTTTCAACCTTTTCTGTACCAGTAATTCAATTTCGCAAATTTTCATGTTTGAGATATGCTCTGACTTTGAACGCCCACGATGTATAATTTTCAATACCCTTCAATTTTTCAATAGAATTCTGTAAATTCATTTAGGATCACATGAGAGAGTGATGATTTAGCCTTCATAAACGTGCTGCCTAAAGATACAGAAGCGCCTAAGGGTAGATACATTATAACGATACGTAATTAGTTAATTAAACTAATTTATGGAACCAGAAATTGAAAATAACCTATTTATGTTAAAATGAGTATTTATATGGATTATTTTATTATTATTTATTATTTTATATATTTTTATTATTAATTTTTGTCTAGATTTTCTGACCTAAAAATTGTGTGCTAAGAATAAATCTTCATATACCTAAAACGTATCTTCTACATCGCAGTTCACTATTGAAGCAATATGAAAATTCTGTAAAATGCCGCCGTATTTCTAATACGGCTTATATTTAATGGGTTCAATGCAAAAATTGGTAAAGTCTGTATAAGTCAAGATTTATTTTCAATACATTTCGTTTAGAAAAATATCCAAACAAAGTTAATATTTTGTTTTTGAAAGAATTAATTTTGATACATTTTTGAATTGCTAGTTAAGAAAACTTAGCTCGTTTTTTAAATGTTAATTTCGCATTCTGAAATGCTATACTTTGTGTAAGAATAAGGCGTAATTCAAATATCCCGCTAAAACGCAGAACACAGCTTAAAAATGCAACAGTTGTGAATGTAGTAGTTTATGAATAATATTAATCTGGTTCTTTATTATATAAAAATAAATGAAAAAAAATTAATTTTAATGGAAGTATGATTGTGCAAACGTTACTTTTTGGATTAATATGTACAACTTATTCAAAATTAAGATTAAATATTATTAAAATAAAACAATGCCAAAATGTAATTAAACGTTTACAGGTTATGAAACATGGCGGATATCTGGTATTCATTTATCCATATTAAACTTGTCTGTTCAAGAACCAATAAAATCTCTTAAAAATATGTACTATTTTGACGCAATATTTGAATCACATGACAAGGTATAATAGTGTCATCCCCCATTCAAACACGTTCTTTTTTAAGTCGTCAGTGTTCGGCATACAAATAGGTGACTTCTAACTATGTACCCCATTTTGTCGAAACAGGAAGTGGAGGTAAGAGTAGATGTTGAAGGTTTATTCTATATAGCGCCATACGCGATGGGGGCTTGCGGACTTTTTTTTAAACCAGAAACCAATTTGTCCACATTAGTAAACTGTTCTCTAATCAATTCTTTCAAAATATATGCTGCTCCATGAATAAGAAATAAAAGCACTTTCGCCAACTACTTTGGCAACTTCTTTTCCATTAACTTCAGATAATATTTTAATTGCAATTAAATAATTTGTACTGCATATTTGCATGAAGAATACCCTTAGCTACATTTAGTACACATCGTCCCACACACTGTTTCATCGGCACTCACCTAAACAAAAGACTTACTTAATACATTTTTAATATTGTCTACTATTTCTAACTAAATACCATTTGGATAGTTAATATTTTACAGGAAATTTTGTACATATAATGATTAAAAGTAGTAGGTTTTCCAGGGCCCGAATTTTTTAAATGTGACCATGAATTCAAGAGACGGATAGAATTCGATATAAAAACAATTCATATGATTCCTAATTCACCCCATCTTTGGCACGTGACGAGAATTCTCCATTTTTAAAGTAGGGGAAACAAAGAATGCGTAGAAAGACGAAAGAGAAGAATATAATGAAACAAATACCTTCAGAAATAAAAAAATATAATTGTAGCCTAATTCACAATAGGTACTGCATCGACGAAATAAAATATTCGAAAATTTGGGAAGTAAGAAATAATAACAATAAAGACAAAAGAAAAAGTTTTAAAAATGAAAAGAGACCAATTCTTAAAAATTAAAGAGAGATTTAAAATTAAATCCTTAAACAAAACGTCACTCAAACTTTCAATAACTTTACTACAGAAGCAAAGATATTAATAAACGTGTAGGGCACGATGAACAATGAATATTTTTATTTTATTTTAAATATAGGGCTTACAAAAAAACTAATTATTAAAAAGGAAAGAAAGATGAACTTAGGCTATACCTCGAATAGTAGCAACAGCTGTTGTATAGAAACAAATATACAAAGAGAAATCGAATGCAAAATGCAACTATGTACATAAAAATGAACTACATGGTACTGATATTAATTTGCGTAAGAACAGAGGGTGCGTATTTTTAGGTGAGGAAGTACACATCTTTCTTATACATACTTAATCACATATGTAAGTATGTAAGTATTCATATATATATATATATATATATATATATATATATATATATATATATAACAACATTACAGCGTTGAAAAAACATGAAAAACAAAAAAAACACATTTAACTTTGAAAAACAAAAATCGTTACAAAAGAAAAAAACAATAAAGCTATATAGAACCATATTAGAAGTGTTTACATAAGAAATGAAAAAAACTCTTTAAACGACAGAACAGACACGTGAAATTTATAAATATATTCTTCTATCATATAATCTTCCCTAAGAGACGACCATGCACACACAAAATAGTAAAGAAACACACATAGTTTTAATAAAATTAAAAAAATTATTTTCATATCTTAACATTTATCAAACACACATCACCTGGCTTCAACGGTGTGTAAAAATAAAATATGGTACATACAGGGTATAGACAATAATATAGTATAATTAATCACCTCCAAAACCAAAAAAAAAGATATTTTTATATATTGGACACACTTTCAGACAATATTGGCGATGTTTGGTGTCGTCTTGATTTGTCAATTTTAATTATAATTTAAATGTACTGTTTGATTGTATATAGTATATTTAGCATGTTTTAATTGTAGATATGATATTGAATAAATTCTGAAGAAGGCAGTACGTATATTGTCGGCACGTTAATAAATTGAATAATTACTCAATTAACAATGCCGCAAAAAAAAGAAATTAATTAATTAATTATAAACGGCAAAAGGGAAAAAAGAACATACGAGGATCATGATCCAGAGGGAATAAGGTTCCCATAATTTTTACAATAATACAAGATCGTTTATTCTCATCAAAATTTACATCGTTGGATAATTTTTACAATAATACAAGAGGACACTTAGCTCTATTTTTCTACATAATCGCCATCTCTTTCTAAGCATTTTTGTAGATGGTGTTCCAATTTTTGTATCCCCGTGTCGTAGAACGTTGCCGCCAGCCCGTTCAGATAGCGTTTCACCTCTTCTTTGACTTCATCGTCGTTCTGGAAGCGTTGCCCACTCAAGTGTTCCTTTAACTTGGGGAACAAGTGATAATCACTAGGCGCGAGGTCCGGGCTGTAAGGTGGGTGGGGCATGACAGTCCATTCAAAGTTGGTCAAAAGTTCCTTGGTTTGACGGAAGACATGAGGGCGGGCGTTGTCGTGAAGCAGCGTTACACCTTTTGTCAGTCGTCCTCGCCGGCGGTTCTGGATAGCTCGCCTGAGTTTTCTTAGTGTTGCACAATAACTGTCTGAGTTGATTGTTGTCCCAGGTTCCATGAACTCGATCAGCAGTATCCCCTTGCGATCCCAAAAAACAGTGGCCATGACTTTGCCAGCAGAAGGACTTTGTTTAAACTTCTTTGCGACTGGTGACCCTGAGCGACGCCATTGTTTGGACTTTTCTTTCGTTTCGGGCGTGAAATGAAACACCCACGTTTCGTCTCCCGTAACAATGGAGTCCAACAATCCTTCCCTATCTTCTTGACACTTTTGCAGAAACTGGCGAGCACAGTCAATGCGTTTCTCTTTGTGTTCGACTGTCAGCATACGCGGTACCCATCGAGCACAACACTTGCGATACCCCAATTTTTCAGTCAAAGCTCTTTGAACTGTACCGTAAGAACTTCCAGGAATCCGAGCAACAAATTCACTGACGGTGATCCTCCTGTTTTCAAACACTTTGCGTTGGACCATCTCGATCAGCGCCTCCGAAATTGAAGGTCTTCCACTCCGTTCTTCATCGTGGACTTCCTTCT
>JAVIWB010001418.1:15000-216726 GCA_031893035.1 Dermolepida albohirtum | reverse complement strand
TGTAAACTTATTCAGAAAACACAAAATACTGACCCTCCCATCCTTGTATATACTTGCTTGCCTGGAATTTGTTCATAAGTCGCCAGATAAGTTCTGCAAAAATGGTGATTTTCACGAATATGAAACACGAAACCAGAGCGGTTTGGTGATACCGTATCATCGCATTGGGAAAAGTCAGCTAAGTTCGAATTACGTGGCCGTGAAGATATACAATGCTTTGCCTTATAGGTTTAGGAACCTACCATGGATTAATCTCAAAATATTAATAAAAAAGGTGCTGATGGAGAACGTTTTTTATTCAGTAAATGACTTCCTGAAGCATAAATTTTGACATTGCCCTTTTTGTGTTTTTATATTTTAATTGGTACTCTGGTGTTTTGTTTTGTATAGGTGCTTGCGGATTTTAACGTGTTGTGAGCGCATTAATTGTGTTTTTATTTATCTATGATTATTCCATGACGTGTATATGTACATATATATCAATAAATTATTATTATTATTATTAAGGGAACGAAATGTAAGTGTTGAGACTCTTAAAAGCTAAGGAATAGTTTTAAAACGTCTAATTCAACAATCATCAACAACTATAAAACTATTTTTATTATATGATATTTTTATGTTAATTGTCGAAAAATAGAAAAACTAAATATATAAACATATTTTAATATTAAGGCATTGATTAAAATTAAGCAAAAAGAAAAGTAATAGGCCTTTTGTTAGAATATTGAGAGGGTAAGTAATAACTATAAATGCTAAATTAGCATTATATATATATATATATATATATATATATATATATATATATATATGTATGTATGTATGTATGTATGTATGTATGTATGTAAGAAAATAACTAATTAAATGAATGAACTGTTAAAAGAAAATTGGTCGCCTCTGTAAAAATACCATTAATGATAGTGTTTGGATCTTTATTTCTCACGTAATTCATCTAAGAACATTTAACTAATAGATGAATATCAAAATGTTTAAATAATAAGCGGTAACATCCTTTTTCCCTTGAGACAAATTTCTTTTAAAAAATTAATTGTTTCTATATTGAATTTTTAAATACACTAGTTTGTAAAGTTAAAATAGAAATTTAAAACTAATTTATTCTACTTTAGTCTTTGGTTCCTTACTCTGGAGGATACGGACTAGATCGTCTCTCTATAAGCAGAATACAACAAGAAAAAGGATCACAATTAGTTTTCAGGATAAAATAATTCTGATACATATTTAAATATGCAATATACACTTTTTATTTTAAAAAAAATAATTAAATATTTTTTTGTAATATCTTCACTAAATTCCTTTTAATGTATTCTTAAATGTTTCTAAATAATTTATTAAAATATTTAAATAATAAAGTTGATAGTTTTCTTCTTTTAAAAATAAGTTTTTAACTGGTACCCACTCATATGCGACATCTTCAGGGCTCAAATACTGCTACTGAGTTTCTATACAGACAGTAGCAGTAGTTGAGCCCTGAAGATGTCCCATACGAGTGGGTACGAAACGTCGGCAGTTATACCAGTGACGCGGTTCCAGCCTGGAAGCCCAGAAGCAGATGGTATGGACGACGACAGCGAAAGTCTACAAACCAGAATAAGTTTCTAAATTTTCCAAAATGGCGTCTCATTTATTAATCTCGCAGATTATAACTTCGAAACAGAATATTTCAATTCAGTATTATGTGATTATTAATATTTTAACTAATAAATTTTATATTAAAATTTGCTACTTAATTTCAAATTTGACCAAGAATAAAATAACCGTTTGTTACTTTAATCAACAAACAAACAACATGAATTTAGTCATAATATGAATGTAGTTAATTATTGCCTGAAATTTAAATGAAAATTTATTTTAATAAAAACTATCAAAATAACTAGTAAAACTTATTTGAATAATAAGAATCAATTTGAAAATTAATTATGTTCTTAACAACTTCAAAAATGGCAATTATTTGTGCTGTTTTTACGATTATTTACATATTTGGAATAAATGTTTAAATTGAATAATTTAAATTATTTCTTGAATTATACATACATAAGCAATAACCTATAAACATTAATAACCAGTTGTTAACTTTAACATTAACGTAAATTTAAATAAAACAAATATTTAAAGCAAAAATCAAACAGCCATCATTATCCTTATGAAACGTCTTTATCTTCAAATATCCAAAATACATAAATGATTAATAAATAAATAAATTATTATAAGAGTCTATACCATAATGTTATATACATATTGTTGTGTATTTTAAATTAAGCATTTATGTGAATATAAGCTCTCATTATGTCACGACACTTAAATGTACAGCTTATATAGATGCGATACCAAAATCGCTCGTAATGCACGTTAAAAAGGAATCATTCTATTATTAATAACACCCTATCAACTACATATGTTTCATCGAATTCACGAATCGTCAGGTTGATTTGTGTTATTAATGAACGATTCCTTCAGAGTGCTTATCATATCATTTCGATACAGAAAATAATGAATAATATCATATCTCCCTCTCTCGACCAATACATGAATGTATTGACCGACAAAGCAAGAACGCTTCTATCTCACAGATCGGAGACTATGTTTCTTGCTTTGTCGGTCAATACATTCATGTATTGGTCGAGAGAGGGAGATATGATATTATTCATTATTTTCTGTATCGAAATGATATGATAAGCACTCTGAAGGAATCGTTCATTAATAACACAAATCAACCTGACGATTCGTGAATTCGATGAAACATATGTAGTTGATAGGGTGTTATTAATAATAGAATGATTCCTTTTTAACATTCTTTAATTGGCATAAAGCCTAGATGCAAGTTTCTGTCTATTACACACTGGAAACATAGTCTCCGATCTGTGAGATAGAAGCGTTCTTGCTTTGTCGGTCAATACATTCATGTATTGGTCGAGAGAGGGAGATATGATATTATTCATTATTTTCTGTATCGAAATGATATGATAAGCACTCTGAAGGAATCGTTCATTAATAACACAAATCAACCTGACGATTCGTGAATTCGATGAAACATATGTAGTTGATAGGGTGTTATTAATAATAGAATGATTCCTTTTTAACATTCTTTAATTGGCATAAAGCCTAGATGCAAGTTTCTGTCTATTACACACTGGAAACATAGTCTCCGATCTGTGAGATAGAAGCGTTCTTGCTTTGTCGGTCAATACATTCATGTATTGGTCGAGAGAGGGAGATATGATATTATTCGTAATGCACATTTAATTACATTAATTCATTTCATAAAAGGTTTAAAATTCTTAGTAAAACCATTACATTCTTATTATAAACATAAACATTATACCATATTTAAGTTGATTTTTAAAAGGATACGTATATATATATATATATATATATATATATATATATATATATGTATATCAAATATTTTGTTTGGAATATGATTGAAACAGCAAAATGAAATGATTTTATATTTCTTGAAAACTACTAGTTTTTCCTTATTATGTGGGACTTGTACTCCACAACCCCAATAAAGGATAAAAACATTGATAGAAACATTTCCATTGTATATAATTCCTAGGTAACATTGCATAAGATCACATACGAAATAGATCAAATGGTATATAATAAACAATATTTTAATAATAGAATAATGCGGCATAATGCTAATTGGCAATAAACCCATTTTTACAATTTTCACAATTTGTATGTGATTTTGTAACGGATTTAAATGGGTGATATGTTCGACCATAGATAAGCTCACGTAAATAAACATCAATAGTATAAATAGTATTGCTGTAATCGTCAGACAATATTTTAGAATTACATATCTAACTGTAGTAAGAAAATATCCGATAGATAATATTAGTCATTTAAAAATTTATTTGGAAATATTAGACAGTAAAGATTAATGTGAAATTCAATTTTAAACGAGATAAGTTAAATGACGGTGAAATAAAAAAAAATCAATTTAATGCATTTTAAAAAGAAAAAAAGAATTTACGAATCGATAACGTGGTCGAACGTAAAAGGGAACCGACAGAGATATTGACACTGATTTGCGTGAAAGATTGTCCATCGATATAACGCTAAGGATATAAAAGGCGGAGGAACATTTGATGCGGAGAGAATTCGTCTGCATTTCGACGTGTAAATATGCAACTAGAAAATAGTTATATTTCGTTATTTTAAAATACAGGGTATGACAGAGAAGAGTTTGATGTTTTATATGCTCAATTCAAGTAGAACAACACTTTTAATTTTGCTCATTTAATTTAAATATATTTTGGTAAAATGTTATAGGCTCTATGCTTCATTAGAGATAATGACATTTAAAAATATTTAAGCTAATTTAATGTCATTAAAGTTTTGAATTTTTAAATAGATTGGACTTTGCTACTTTAAATTAAATTATTTTGATTTAATATATTATTACTTTCTTGATTTTAATTTTATATTTGCACATGATGGTCAGTAAATTAATTACGAGCACTGTCGTACTAAACGAGTTTCTGACTAACTCAAACACCAATAAAAACAAATAAACAACTGCCCGAGTTGAAGGAGTTAATAATTAATAGTAGTTATGAGTTATGATAATGCATCAGAGGTCCAAGCGTGTGTTAAGCTGAAAGAAAGATTATTAGAAAATACAACAACAGTATTGACCCTTAAAATTTTATTTACTAATTTAAACAAAACAAATTCATAAACCTCGACTGTATTAAATAAAAATAATTAATAGGCGAAAGCAATAGATGAAAGCAAAATGTAAGTAGTAGCAAATGCTGTAATAAATAATTGGGTAAGAAACAGTGAAGCAAAATTTGCATGAATTAAAATAAAAGAAGGAATCGAACGCACGTGATGTACTTGCGCGTGTGTATTCTTGGCCAGGATATTAAATATATTTCATAGTTACGGAATAAATACGTTGTACACTACATGTATGGGTTACGTTCAAATCAATGTCAAAACAAGTACGTGTTTTACCGTTGAAAGATATATGTACAAGTCTCGAAGGTGGCTAGAAGAACAATAGACAGTATTCTGTAAATTTGGAAATTTAAAGAGAATAGGTGGGACGAAATAAACCAATGAGGGAGAAAATAAGCATGCCTAAAATTAGAATTAATTACAAGGCGTAATATATTGAATACAATTACTAGGTATATAAGTAGATAGTCTAGTAGAATAATAAATACGTATTCTGTGTGAAAAAGGATTAATGTTTGAATTTATAATTGCTTCGAGAAATTAGATAAAATAGAAATAATATTGCATGTAGTATTGAAAGACTATTCTAAGAAAGGGACCTACGTGTGAGAAAACGCCAGTTTTTATAGCAGCCTGATTTTAATACGTGACTCAAACAAAAGAGTTTCCCATTTAAATATTCGTAACACTAACGATGTAATCGAATCGTATTTAAATTGAATAAAATAATTCGAAAGAATGATTAAAAAGTTATTATAAATATATGCAAGAAGTATATATATATATATATATATATATATATATATATATATATATATATATATATATATATAGGTTGGAAGATAAAAAAACTAACTAGGTCGTCGATGGCCACTCGGTTTTCAATGTTCTAAGACTTATTCTTTTGGAGAATGCGTTCAATTTAAAATTTCATTTTGTATATTTAAGAAGCATGTACTCGTAGTTTTTGATGTGCTCTCTCAGGTAGTTGAAACTATGTGTGTATCAAACAACTGATGTATTTTGGGATATTTGTGTGTAAAAATAAATAATCCAAAAGAGAAATACAGGGTGTCTATAAAAGAACTCCGGGGTTTTAAGACAAAATATTTTAATAAAGTAAAAAACGTACATACATGTTTTATACATGATTAGAAAGCTTACATTTTCAAGATTTTTTAACAACTTAGTGAAGTTCAATGTGAGCTCCGTGAGTGGCACGGCACACGTCGAAACGGTATTCTACCTCTTCCCATGTCCTGGCGAGCATGTCTGGGGGAACGGACGCCACGCAATTCTCTATTCGTTCCCTGAGATGGCGAACATTTCGAATTTTCTCCGCATACACAAGATTCTTGATATGCCCCCAGAAGAAAAAGCCCAACGGAGTCATATCAGGGCTCCTTGGTGGCCATGGAATAGGTCCTTCCCTTCCAATCCACCTGTTGCCGAAACGAGCGTCCAGTGACTCACGCACACGCAAACTGAAGTGTGGCGGCGCCCCATCTTGTTGGAAGTAAACTAAACCTTTCTCCGCCTCAATGTCATCCAACTGAGGATAAACATACTCCTCTAACATGTCACAATAGACATCACCATTGATATTCCTTTCGACAAAAATGAAGGGACCTATGACTCTGTCACGCATAAGAGCACACCAAACATTCACTTTGGGCGTGTCACGTTCGTACTCAATAAACTCATGGGGCGGCTCTGAACCCCAAATTCTGCAATTATGCCTGTTTACAGTTCCGTTCACATGAAAAGTAGCTTCATCACTAAAAACCACACTTTTTAAGAAATCATTATCTTCATCAATTTTATCCAGAATGGAAACAGAAAATTCGAATCTCTTAAGCTTGTCTGCCGGTTTGATATGGTGTAAAAGTTGTATCTTGTAGGCAGTTAAACGAAGTCTTTTACGAATTACCTTATGGACTGTTGATCTTGGTAACCCCAAGTCCAGACTGCGTCTTGTTAACGATTTCTTAGGGCTTCGAGTGCATGAAGCTCGGATTCTGTCCACATTCTCTTGAGACACACGCGGCCTACCCGGCGACTTTTGCTTCAAAACACTTCCTGTTTCCTTGAACGCACATAACCACTGACGAATTGTTTTGTCTGTAGGCGGGTCAACACCATAGCTACGTCGAAAGTTTCTTTGTACAGTAACAACAGAATTAGTTTCTATGAGCCAAATAACACATTGAGCCTTTTGTTGAGGCGTCGCCATAGCGCGGCAGTCCAGGCGACACTGACTGCCTGCCGCAGCCGCTACGTCATTTCAAGGTCAACGCTCCGCAGCGCTGCCAACTGTTGAGAGAAACATTCCCAATTGGTATGAGTAAAACTCTTTGAGCTGCTTGTTTCAAAGGAATTGATCAAATTTTGCTATCTTTTATAGTTTAAAAAATATTAATTTTTTAAACCCCGGAGTTCTTTTATAGACACCCTGTATATAAAACACTATTTTAATGTTGTATTGTTGAAAATATGGCATCACAAGTCATATGAATAGGACGTCGATGGCTTTGAATAATTCTGTGCATAAATAAAATACTGCGTATAGTATATTTAATATGTTTCAAAAATTATAATATATTTAGAATGTATTATGATGTGTTAACTGGATGCTAGACCTGGTTAATTCAAAAGAATTCTTGCCAGCACTTTAAACATTTTACAAAGGAATTTCATAAAAGAAACTCAGTCTTAATTAAATATTCTGCTGTGTCTCATCTAGTAGATTTTATTCTCCAAGTTTATAGATACGCATAGGCAAGAGGATAAATATAACAGAAAGCATAGCACATATGTATGTAACACAGATATGTAAAGTATTATCGATATAAAATAAAATATATGACAATAAGCGCAATACACATACAAGATTCCAATGGTACAAAAAAAATATTAAAAGGTAAACCAACAAAATGTCCACAGAAATACATGGGTGTCACCACTTATGAACGTACAAAAACACTTGAAAATTATAAACGCAATCATCATGCAAAATTTGCCGCAGTTTGCGCCTGAATTTATTAAATATTCGCCACGCCCCTCATTTCAGCCAGTAATCTATTCAAAAGCTTTAGACCCATAGAAACCAGAGACCTCTTTACAAAATTTAGTTTATTAAATGTATTCAGAAATTGATTGTGCTCTATATCATGTATTATAAGAGATCTTTAGAAAACTCTTTTGGTTTATGAAGACAACATAAAAACTCTGAGATTCATACATACACTAGACGAAGGAAACAATATTGGATTTACGAAAAAGTTGCCGATTTAACTGTAAGTTTTTTCTTCAGGTATTTGACAAGAAATACTAGCGGACATGTTGGTAGTAAAAGTAATTTGGTAACATAAGTGATTATATTTTAAAAGGTGATTCAAAATGTAGCGAAATAAAGTTCTTTCCTAACATTGCGTTGCTTTACTATCACGATGGCAAAAATGAAAGTGAGACTAAAAAAAGAATATGAGATTTGGATGGTTTGCTTGAAAAGAATATATTAAAAATGCTGCTCACTATTATCGACCAGTTCCTACCAAAATAGTTCGAAACTCGCAGAAAGATTAAATATAGGCCAATCGATAGCTTCAGATCACGTAAGCTTCGTATGGTGAAACGACGAGATGTTTGGATTCCAAATGAGCTACCGAAAAAGAATTGGGCTGTATATCTGTTTACGATTCACTATACAAACGTTACGAAAACGATTCATTCTTAGAGAATGGAACAAATGGAACAAAAAAGATCGTGGAGAGAAGTTAGTGAACCCTGTATTCTTTCTACTTATTTCGGTCCTGCTCTATCATTCTTATTTTTGGATGAGCTTTCTACTTTCTTCTGCAACTATCCTTCACTTTAATATCCTAGATTTTTTTCTACAAAATTAAAATTCCGAATGTTTTAACAAATTGTAAAATTCTATAAAATGTTTTAATTAAGAGTGAAATATATAAAATCCTTTGTTAGTGAGAACTCGCAATTTTTTACTTATTACATCGTTATAATTAAGGCAAAAAGTAATATAGAAATCATGACTTTCAATGAGGAATAGAACCCCAGTCGTCAGCTTACCAGGCGGGGGCTCTACCATTGAGCCACTACAGACTGTAGGATTTAACATATTTGTTAATGTTTACATCCTTAGATTAAGCAATATAATTATGGAACAATACGGGAATGTAAGTTGTGTTGTGAAAAATATATCTACTTATATATTCTGCAAACTAGATATGTCTTTCACACTGCAACAACTATTTTCTCATAATTATAATATATCGCTTGAAAAATTTTACTTAACTGTTTAACTGTAGGCTAATTATTAGTGAAAATATACCTTTATTTTCATAAAATAAGACTTATTTTGTGAAAAAACGAAGTGTTTATTTCATCGTATTATTGGTTTTTCATAAGTGCTCAAGCACTTTATAGTAAAGTCCCCCATTGTTTGACATAATGCTCTCAAGGTAGTTAAACTCTTCAACTGCCCCTCTTCGTATACTTGTTTACTGTCGGGAATCTAATTGTATTTTTATTTACATTGAGTCTGATTTTCTTGGACTTTATTATCAATTTCCATTTATATATTTCGGACGAATAGAATAAGTATACATCACCCGTGCATCAAGGTATATATTGTAAAAATATTAACATTATATTAAACTAGACAACATTTAATTGTATAGAACGACTAACAAAACGAAATACTAAAATAAATTCTAGCACCCACTATGAATTCGTTATGAAAGATAAATTACGATATTTATTCAAAATTAGTGTTCGATTTCAAATCTAAATCCTCTATTAGACGAATATTATATTACTAGCAAAATCTAGTAAATACTGCCTACTTATTGATGTGGAGTTTATATCGATACTAAGTGGATTTTTAAACACACAAAATTAAAATTAACGTTCATATTCGAACAGAATTAAGTGAGAAAATTATACATGTCGATGTTTAAGTATACAAGCCATCATTTAATTTACTTATTTAAGTTATATTATTAATTACAACTAAGTATAAGTCAATAATATTTTTTTAAAGCCAACAGAAACTGTGCAGTGGAAAATCAATGCTAATAAATCTTCATTACAAAATATGAGTCTAGCTTCACCTACTCTGAACAACCAAAAACACGAGGGCGATCTATCATGTTATTAAGGCGTTTAAGTCCAAACTTGAGCAAAGTCATTCTACACTGTATAGAATATGATTGAAAACTTACAAGTTACAGTCGTTCGAAGTATGTGTAATCATATTTGTCAATATTTAACTTAAATAAAAGATAATTGACCAACTTTTGCTAAATCTTTCTATTCTATTGCATTAAATTCGGTATGTGGATTCCAAACAGTACAGTAATATTCAATAGTAGATCTCACTTAATTCCGATGTTAAGCTGTAACAGGCAGTAACATTTATGAATTCTCGCATCCGACATTGCAAGTTAGGTTGCCAATGATCTTCGATAGAATATGAATAGTCATTGCATCCCTTTTCCCTCCTAGTAAAAAAGATAATTTTACATTTTTCAATATTTAAACAAATTTTATTATGTTTACACAACGCAATAACTGCTTTCATATCATTAGTTGTAAAACAGAAAGTCTTCTCATGAAAACTAATTAATTTAGTCTTTAAATTTTTAAAGAACATTTAATTGTTTATATTTATTTTAAAGCCCAAACGTGGTATAAACAGTTGTAGACGTCAAAATATTCGACAGTTGAAAGAGTACGAGTATATAATTTTACCTTGCTCTCAACCAATGGGAGAATTAACTATATAGTTTTTTCTTCTGGTGTTTGACAAGAAATACTAGCGGACATGTTGGTAGTAAAAGTAATTTGGTAACATAAGTGATTATATTTTAAAAGATGGTTCAAAATGTAACGAAGTAAAGTTCTTTCCTAACATTGTGTCGCTTTACTATCATGAATGCAAAATGAAAATGAGACTAAAAAACAATATGAGCTTTGGATGGTTTGTTTGAAAAGAAGATATCGAAAATGCTCCTAATCCTTATCAACAAGTTCCTACCAAAATAGTTCACTTAAAAGCTTCAGAGCCACAAATTACAACTTCGAAACTCCCAGAAATACTAAATATAGGCTAATCTTTGGTATTTAAATGTAAAGTTGTTACGTTCTTCTGAGCCTAACAGATAAATTACGATCCATTTTAATATTACTATAGTGAAGTGACTGTATAATACTAATTACCTGATGTAAAATATGTATATATATTTCGTAATTTCTCCTTTTTGTTAATGTTAGTTCTATTCAATGTTTTCCTCTAAATTGTCTATGTATAATACCGTTGTTACTATGTTATCCTTATGGCCACAGTAATGTTATTTCTATTAATTATGAAATTATGCTTCCTTTTGCTTCTCTGTATATATCGTCCAACTGCTTTACGTAATCTACAATTAAATATTTACTAATAGGAATTAAATGCTTATTCGATCTTGTCCTGTACATTAAAAGTTCTTTTAAATCCCATTGTGTTTTTCATTTATTGTTATTATTGTTGTCTTTTGAGGATTATGTATTGATGTCAAGCTTCGTATGCGTCGAAGTATTTTTTAGCTATTATTTCGGTTCTGAATTAGTTTAAACTATCGTCTGTTTAATTATTTCTTTCGTGAGTTTGTTGTTGTTATTGTATGGTTTTCTTTGATTCTTTTGTGGTGTTTGTGATTATTCCATTATTTGACTTCCCTGTTTTGCTCAGACCTGCCCAGTTATACGTATTTTACATCAAGCTTTTGAACATAAAAGATATATTTCGTTATGTTAGTTATATCAGAGTAATTCTGAATTTGTAGCGTCTTTATAAATTGCCAATATTAAGTAGTACATTCAATTATTACGAAATAATTCTCGAAAGCGTAACAGAATTCAAGGCGTTCGGAAATCTTTCTAAACCCTTCTAATGGAAGGTATGTATTTTATCTATCTCCAATACTACTCAAGTATAAATTTAAGTACTAATCAAGTACGAAATTCGAAGTATTAATTAGGTAAGATTAAGACTTATTTAAGTATAAAATTTACATCTTAAGAGCTTTAGCATGTAGTTAGACTGAATCATCGCTGGAAACTCCGTCAAAATCGCCGATATCAATTGAGCTTTTCCTTTTTTTGGTACTCATTAATTAATTTTACTGCATATTCAAGAAATACTATATATATACAAATATAATTTTCCAAATATTACTTTTTTATTTATTTAAATATTCCAAATACTTATGTATAAGTACATTAAACTTAATTATGTGAATTCTAAATTTGTAAAGCTTTCTTTTGTAAACTAGGTCCGGTTTCGGAAAAACTCTTAATTTGTTTTCTACTGTTCATAATCGCGTCAAAAAAACTATATTTCCAAACCAACAATTTCTTAAATTTTATTATTTCATTATATTAGATAGTTTACTATCTACTTAATTTATACATTTTATTAAATAGTAGTGTGAAAGTTAACAATGTTGACTTCTAGAGCTAAGTAAAATACTGCAAATTGATTAATTTAGAGATATTTGATTTTATTATCCCGCTTGAGATTAAAAGTTTCATGAGTTAGACAGGACAAATATAACATAATGCTCATAAGTGTAAGGTAAAGTAAAATAAATTAGTCAGGTATTTAAATAAAGATTTTAAAAATAAGTATTGCCATTTGCTGATCATTTTCGTGTGACATACATTCTTGTACATACTCTTGACCACCATATCTTATAATAAACACACACACACACACACAGATATATATATATATATAAACATATATACTTCTAGTTACACTTTCCAGCCCAATTAAATTGATAAAGTGGTAATAATAATAATGAAAACTAATAAACAAAATTCGGAAAAATAATTAAATTATGTAAAAATTTACTTACCGTAAAAATATACCTGGGTCGTCTTTTAAGTTTTGCATATAAAGCTGGAGAAAAAAAGTAGATAGCTTTTAAAGACTTCATTATTTTTCGAAGTATTCTTCACGAAGATTAATGCACTTTTTCACGCGCTCAAACCAACTCTGGAAGCAGTTGTTCTACTCGTTTGTTGGTACAGTCAAAATCGTGTTTTCGAAGGCATCGACTGCTCCTTCTGACGACTGGAACCTTTGACCACATTTCGTTTTCGATTTTCGGAAAGGTAGAAAAATCGTTGGGACTTAGGTCCAGACTGTACGGAGGATGTTTCAACAATACGACGTTTTGTTGCGTTAAAAACTCAATTGTCTTACGTGCTGTGTGCGAACTCGCGTTGTCTTGATGGAGGATAATTCGTCGTTCAGGGTTGGTTTTTCGAAGTTCAGCGATCATTTGCGGCAAACAAATGGTTGTATACCAATTGGCAGTAACACTTCTTTGATATTCTAGGGGAATTGTTGCTACATGACCTGCTTTCGAGACAAATGTCGTAATCATCTTTTTGGACACACTTCGAGAACGGTTGACTTTTGTCAGTTTTCTTCACCTTGGAATACCCAAACAGACAACTGGCGTCTATTTCCTGACTCGTATGAGTAAGTACAAGATTCATCAACACCGATAATGTTGTACACGTTTTCAGAGTTTGCAGCGTTGAAGCGATCTAGAGTTTTTTACCCCTATTCATCCTAGCTGCTTTCTGTTCTTCGATCAATAGATGCAGTAATCAACGGGAAACAAATTTTTTACACACAATTATTTATGCAAAAATTTTTTCAATTGAGATCTTTGAAATCCCCGATGACGCTTAAATCTGGCGATGTCATATATCGATCTTCGTTGATGATCAAGCACACAGCATCGACGTTTTTCTGAGTGACTGCCGTTTTTGGTGAACCTGCTCTTGGATCGTCGCTAAGACTAAGCCGTCCGCTTTTGAATTCTCCCTACTAACAAGAAATTGTTGACTGATGTGGTGCTTCATTGCTAATAAGAGAAACCAATTCGGCGAGGCAGTCTTGTTGAGATAATTGGTTTTTGAAAATTATAAATAATTATTCCACGAAAATATTCTCGATTTAATTCCATTTTTCAACTAACTTGTCAAATTTGAAAATTCGTTGTAGCTACAACACTACACGTATCACACTGAAACTTTGAATTTTGGTTAACTGATGGAGATTAATTTTTAGATTTTTAGTACTAATATTTGGTTAGTGGCGCCCTCTACTTATGTCCCACTATGCAAAACTTAAAAGACATCCCACGTAAATGAATATGTATCTCGGCTAACATAGATTTCGTCTCTCTGAGAATAGGAATTGCTTGACTTAATAAATATATATATAACTTATATATTAATATTAATTTAAACTTGAAATAAAAACATAAATAAGTTTTAATAAATTTAATAAATTAATATAAATAAATTGTTAAAAGGCAATCTATTTACACATTCACAATATAATCAGTCATAATAAAAGGATGTACCCTCTATATTTCATACTATAAATTTATAAATTTATATTAAAACATCTGCACATGACTTTAGTTAGTTTATTATATAATCAAACCAACTCAGAAATAACCATTAATTAGAAATATTAATAATAGTTATGTTAATTACTATATAAACTGTGAAAAGATTAATATTATATTTACTTAAGTAAACTATGATTATATAATATGTAACAATATATTATATAACAATATTCAAGCGTTAATGAAATGAACGTAAAATAAAGACTAGTAATTTAATGTATACAATAGCATTGTTTGAGTGTTTTAATAATTTTAATTATGAAGAAATCATATTTTTAGGTGATGTGTGAATGTTGTTAAAATAATTATAATTATATTTAACTTCTTCTAACATATCGAATCCCTATCTTTAGCTATCTAAAGTACCATAATTATCGTCAATATGAAAACAAGTGGAGAAAGACGGTAAGTGCAATCTTGTTTCATTCACTTATTGTTTTCAAAAGGTACGGATAGCTGTTCTGATAGTGGAACACTCAGCATGACTATTTTATATAGCCTTCTTTTATTTGTTGTATATTTTTGTGCGAAAGCACAGTGTATGATCTAAGATATACAAATTTCAGTATCGTTTCAGAACCAACTATAATACGTAACAATTTTTTATCCACAATCATTGTCGCCATATAAAACAAGATCATTTTTATTACTTTCACCAACAATGAAACTTAAAAAACATCACTATAACACGGAACTTTCCAACATTCGCATCTATTAATGGTAACAATGGATTTACAATCATAAAATTTTTAAATGTAAATTACTGTGCATAATGTTTTAATATTTGTATTGTCCGGGTAAAAAATACGATATTTTACAAGCATATTATTGTTGAATAGAATTTAGAATTTAACGAAAGCTTATTGTCGCGATTATAATACCTAATCATATCAAAAACCGACGCTCATGATCTTTATAAAATAACATTATCTCTTTACTTTTGCCTTGAGCAGTACGATCCCTATCTCTCTCCTAAAAATGTAGCCAAATAAAGTCCATTATATAATTGCTTACTTTTCTCACCCCACACTTAGACTGGACGTGTTGACACTCAATATCAATAAAGTCATATATAGGGAGAACATCTCGACACTTGATGTAAGTGCTCTTCCCTAATTTGATGGAAAGCCAATATAGTGAATAAAAGATTTTTCTTTTAGATCTGGTTATTATTTATAAGCTTATGATCTGAGCCATCAGTTTAGAACTTCTTTGAATGATCGGTTTATTTATAGATGGCTATTTACATTATTTAAAATTAATGTATTTTACATAAATTCAACCGAATAATATATTTTTATATTCTCTTGGAAACATTCCAGGATTGAATACTGTAATTCGTTTTCCTTATACTATATACGTAAAGCTTTGGTGTTATTGGTGAAATGAATTTTACTTTTTCGTCGATATTCTTCATAGTCCAAAAAAATGTAATAAATTAGTTTGTAAACAAATGCACGTAATCTGTGAATACTTTACAAGCTTTACTGATGGAGTTACCCTTAGTAATCGACGGACTCTGTCACAGTCATTTTTCAAAAATATGTTTAGAAAACACATCGATTCCTATATACCTTGTCTTCTGTTTAATATTTTTTAACTTTCAGTTCACTTTCTTTTAAATCCATACTCAATTTCTGTTTAAAGAATGTCCAGAAATGCTGCTTTGCTGCTGTTATATTGTTTACATTGCTTTAGTTTTGTGTAATTTAGTTTTAAAAGAGTAAATGAAATTTCGTATTAAACTCAAACGTAAAAGAACTTGAAGTCGAAATGCCAAATAGAAATGTAGTTCACCAAATATCAAATAAACACAAGGGCTACATCTTCAAAAGCTTCCGATACGGCAGAAAACTCCGTTCTGACGTCCAAGTTATCTTCATTTGTGTTTTCCTCTAGTGCAACGAGATTGTTGGAGTTTTAGTGTTTTAAATTTGACAGAACGCCGCAATGCAGAACGAACGAAAATAACTATATATTTAAACCAGCACAGATTATGACCATTCACAATATCACTTTTGACAGGTTAAAAACCGATAGAGGGTACTACAGCAATTCGTTCGATTCTGAATGATCATTTGCACGTGAAGAAACTTTGTTCTCTCTGACTGACTGAAGAGCAGATGACACGACGTGTGACTTGGTGCCGGGAGTTACTAAAAAAGTTTAACAAGGGGCAATCGCGGTATGTGAACAACATCGTGACAGGTGATGAGACTTGGCTATACTATTACGACGTGCCGACCAAAACTCAAAACAATCTACAACATCTACATGTACTATTGGCGTGTTTACTATTTTACATTTGTGCCAAAATAATAGTAATAAATCCCACTTATTTACTAATGATAACATAACTTTTGTGAAAAGCAACGAATTATTCCCAATCGTAATGAACAGGAACTACACGACATTTTATATGAGCTGATAACTAGAAGCATCGACGATACTAGTCTTAAAATGGACAGTAACAGCGCTGGAATTCTTCTCCACTTTCATACATTACAACACATTTATATTCAACCGTCTAAACTCGGAGACCAGCAAGAGTTTATTAAGAAAGAAGAAACATCGTGTTTAGATGAAACTACAGCAACTACTACTTTAAACTACACATAAAATGCTGAATTACTGGAAAAATGATAAGAAAAGTCGTATATCTACCGTATAGAGCAAATACAGGAAGGTCCAACCAGTATCACAGATTTATAAATGTGAGCCTTAGAACAAGAAGGAACTCGAGCATAAACATTGTTGCGCATATCAGACTTGGTACTTAATAAATTTGCCCAGGCTATGGAATTGAAAGCTACTTTTCACGATGTGGATGGATGTAGGTGGGCAATCGAAGCCTCTGATGCAGCTCACCTTGGCGATTTTGAGGCATCAAAAAGTAAATACTACACTTCAAGAGGACTTATAGAATAGTTTCGAGAAAAATTAACGAATTTATAAGTAGATCATATTAGACCAGTACAAATGGATTACAGAATATCGCGCATAATTTCGTAAATAAAGTAAAACCACATATAGAACATTATGGCCAGAAATATGAATATAATGCGGATGAAAGTAGTTTCCTGCTAGAATTGCGTGAAACTCGCACTTTGGCTCCATAAAATCCAAATAGTGGTATAGCTCGTGCCATCAACGACCCACAGCTACACAATTCTACGAATAATTTTTGCCGTTGATAAACTAAATTCGCCTATATATTATTTTAAAGGAAGGGGGAAAATTCGGTCCATGTGTTTACGAATCTTTATTTAATTCTCCAAATGTAGTCGTGGTAGCATCTTCTTCTCGTAAATTAACATCCGATCCATTTACAAACTCGTTTATAGACGCACTTTTGCAAAATACACGTGAGCACAGCGTATTACTGCTAGATTCATGGATAGGCCGTTGGCTTGCTATGCTAAAACAAAATGTTCCGGATAATCATCAAGAGGATATTCAAATACTTTCAATCCTCAAAAAAAAAAAACAAAAGGATGTTATAACTTCTAGATGTTCATGATTTCCGAATTTTGTAAGGTTTTACCAAAATGTTATCCGACCAAACAATATTAGCAAACTATGACATAATGAAATTACAATCATAACCAACGTTCAACGTGTCACGATTTACCAATTCATTTGCATATAGGTGGTATAAAGCGGATATATTGATTAAAAACCAAACAAGTTTGATCATATCACTTTTGCTCTTGAAAATTCTCCTCGCTCTTAGTGTTTAATTTGTGGAGACGTAACTAAAGGGTGTTTCAAATTTCGTAGTTTTTTAAAGAATAAATAAGACACATAATTTGCATTCACTTTCAAAAACTTTTCATTGGTAATTGAAGTATCAGTTATGACATTTATATGCGAAAAATAATATCTACCAAATGGCCTCCTCTTGCAGCTCCACAGACGTCCACTCTTTTGTTAAAATTTTCCATGACATTTTGACATAATTGAGGCTCTATTTCACCAATCACACGAATAATTTAATTTTTCAAAACAGAAATTTATTATGGATTGTTTTTATAAACCTGACTTTTCACATAACCCCAAAGAAAATAGTCTAACGGTGTCAAATCATGTGATCTTGGAGGCCAATTAACATCACTGCTTCTTGAGATTACACATCGACGAAATTTTTTTCTCATTAAATCAATTGATTCGTGTGCAAAGTGAGGTGTAGCGACATCCTGTTGAAACCACATATCCTCTAGACTAATATTCATTAATTCGGGTCACAAAAATTCGGTTATCATCCGACGATATCGATCACCATTGACAGTTACAGCTTTACCAGTAGCATTTTCAAAGAAGTAAGGTCCAATTACACCACCTGACCATAATGCACAGCAAACAGTAACTCGTTTAGATGCATAGGTATCAGCACAGCCACAAAGTTCAAAATGTGCCTCATCGGAAAACACTATTTTTTGAGAAAAATCAGCTGGTTGTTCATTGATGAAATTGACAAATGAATGACGTTTTAAATGTTCTAATGGCATCAGTTCCTGTGTTATTTGAAACTTATATGCCTTCAGAGCTAAATCCTTGTGTAAAATACGCCATGTTGTTGATCCACTAAGTCTAAGATGTTGTGAACGTCGTCTGATGGACATTTCAGGATCTTCGGCAACACTTTCACGAACCAAACCAATATTTTCTTGTGAACTATCACTACGATTGTATTTTTCACTTCTTTGATCTTCCACGGAACCGGTCTCTTAAAATTTTTTAATAATTCAACCAATAGTGCTTTCGGATGAACGATTATGTAAACCATAAAATTCACGTAATTTTCTAAAGACTCTTTTCACAGAACGCTGATTTTCATAAAATAATTCAACAATTTGAACGCGTTGTTGTACCGCGTACGAAGCCATTTTTATAAATATCATACATTACACTTTTTAATGCTCACATACCCAGACAAATTCTGTGCGCCATCTATATTTTATTTATTCTTAAAAAGAACCGCGCAATTTGAAATACCCTTTATTTTACTATGTTCTGATGCAACAAATTTTACTGCGTGTGTGTGTGTGTGTGTACACGCCAATATTACACGTCAGTACTCATAGCATTATAATGTTTTGTTAATATAAATATATTGATTTCAAATAAATGTTGCATGTATTACATTCCATTTTAAATGCTACTTTGTGTCATGCAATCGAAATTTTAAAATATTTTTATAGTGCGCCAGGATGCGGATAAACTTTTGATTATTAAACTGCAATGAAAGGCAATTTTCACATATATGATAAAGCATCAAAGGGAAAGTACTTTGATATATAATACTAATATAGTTAGTATCTATTTTTATTACAGAAATGTACACCGAAAACCGAAAATCGCTCTAACGAAGGGTAAGATTTTCATACCCTCAGCATGTTTTTTCGCACTAAAGAAAGAGTTTTGAACATTCACTAGGATAGGCTACTCCTACAAAGTTTCAAATTTTTCTGAATTTTCGGGTTAGGTCCTTCCCTTATTAATTGTTCTTTCGTGTAAATAAACTCTATTTTAAAAAACTTTCGCGAATTGTAAGTTTTACTTGAAAATTTGTATGAGTGTGGCTTCGAATGACCTTGATATAAAATTGTATCGGATTAACCGTGTTCTTTTGTTCGAAATCAAATATTAATTTTGAAATTTGAAGAATAGTGCCAGAAATAAAACAGGTTGTATCAACAAATGTTTTACTTGTACATTCTTCATGGACAATTTATACTATGTTGTATCACTTGTGATTATTTGATATAATGAACTACATTCGTATTTCGAAGAAGACTTCACATTTTTTACCGCTTTAATTTGATATAATTTTAGTTGACCGTTCTTGAAAGATTAAATTGTACAAGACTAAAACAATACATTTTTTGGTTATAAACGAGTTGTTTTCTATGACGTCTACTTGCCTCTGATCTAGGCATTTACAATATCCTGCGGTAACTCAGTTAAATTAATTATGTTCGACCTACCTATGACAAACCCATGTCCATGTAGAGTATAAAAGTTTTTACAAAATACTGTTGAGATTGCAAATATCATTTTAAACATAGTTATCTGTAAAATTTAAAGAAATGAGAAAAGGCAGATGCACTGATATCTCGGGAATAGCAAACGAAAAAAATTTTTATTATCAAAAATAGTTTTATTGCTTTTCAAAATATTCTTCTTGAAAATCAATGCATTTTTGCATTCGTTTAAAGCAATCCGAAAAGCATTGCTGCCACTGTGAAAGCGGTATCTCCAAAATATGAGTTTTGAATGTCTCAACTGCCTCTTACGGCGTAAAAAACCGTTGACCACGAAGTTTATTCTTCACGTGGGGGAACAAAAAGAAATCACAGAGTACTAGATCGGGGCTGTACGGCGGATGGCTCATCAATTCAATGTTTTGCTCGGTCAAATATTCAATTGTTTGAAGAGACCTGTGATAGCTCGCATTGTCATTGTGGATAATGATCTGTCGTTTTCGGTTTGCTTTCCTTATTTATTCAAAAACTTTTGGCAAACAAATAGTTGTGTACCATTCGGAATTGACCGTTCTACAACACCCTAAAGGCGTGACCAGTTTTTCGGAAAAAACATGTGATTGATGTGCTTCGAGTGCGAACAACTTTTGTTGGTTTTGGCTCATCTTGGAATACTTACACAGTTGACTGCTGTTCACTATCGGGCTCATTCGTATAGATCCAAGATTCGTCACCTGTGACAACTTTATAACTGTTCTTCGAAGCACCGCTATTAAATGTTTTGCGCATTTCTTGACACCAATCGACGCGAGTCCTTTTTGAAGCGGTTGTCAAATTATATGGTACCCAACGTGAACATAGCCTCTTAACGGCTAAATGTTCATGCACGATCTTATGCACACTGGTGTTACTAATACCTAGAGATACCTGGATCTCACGGTATGTCACGTGACGGTCTTGCATTATCAATTCAGGCACTGCATTAATGTTTTCCGACATAACAATATTTGTAGGACGACCTTCACGAAATTCATCGTCCAAAAAACGTCGTCCAAGTTTGAATTCACCATACCAACGATATACTGTAGTTTTCGATAGTGCTACATCATCATATAATGAATTCAACGCGTCGATACATTCTTGTTGAGATAATCCGCGCCGAAAGTTATGAGAAATAATTACAGGGAATGTTCGCTAGTTAATTCCATTTTTTCGCTGTCATAAAATTTTCAAGTTACTATCAACTACAATAGAAATAGCGACCGAATAATAAAACTGTCAAGACAAATATATTGTGAAAAATGATAAACTTTACGATGCAATCATCAAATCGAAGGCAACACTAACAGTGTTGCCAGTTTCCGAAATATAAAAGGCTATCCTCGTATAACATAGTAGCACAATCATAAATATAAAACCAGGTCATCATGACCAATACTGGAGCCTGATTTGAACACCTTCATAGCAATAGGTATTGCTTCACGTCGGGACGAAAATAATTGTCTTGTTTTAAGTAGATGAATAGTATTTAGCCTACATGTCAAATTTTACAAAATCTTATTCTCAAAATCAAATCAATTATACCGCCTGGTATTGATTTTTAAAAACTTTCGTTGCAACCCACGTATATAGTATATTTTCTTTTAATTGTTCAAAAAGCGTGTTTACTTGTATAAGTAATATACATGAAAATATATAAATTGTATTTATTAGTTCAAAATTATTTTAATTTGACAAAAATAAATATACTTCGAACGAAAGTCATGAACACTATTTCCAAATGAAAATTTAGTCTTTCTACATTTGTGTATAAGAATTACGAAAGAGAAATTTAATATAAGCAATAATATGAAACACACAAAAAGAATACATAAATGTTAGAAGTCAAGTTTTGTGTGTTTTTTATTGCTTTCTGAAACATCAAGTAGATATAAATTACCTTTTCATTATTAAAGCGCTTACACGATCGACGCGAACCAGCATTTTGAGTATAACTGGTTCGAAAAGCTTTCCTGGAAAATCGAGCCGCACGTCCTTCTCGGTGAATTCTGTCTGCTTTTAGAGAAAGACAGGACGTCCCATTGATGACAATGTGCTCAATGCGTCATGACGTGCGACTACTCGACCGTTCTCATCCAGCGAAAAAAAAAGGAGAAGCTGAAAAGCAAACACATGAACTAAGAGAAAAGAAAGAAACACAGGAGGGCGAATAGATTCCCGCAAGATGTTTAGCCCTCGTGGTTATAGATGCAGCTTTGACGCATTTGATGTCGGAAACGGCAGGGTAAAGGGAAAGAGGGTGAATTTGCGATTTCTGTAATTTCATTTACCGCTCCCGGGAAGAAAGAGAATCGCGCCAGTCACATCACGTCAATGAGTTGAGGTATATGACAGAAATTCAAAAGTTTATTGTGTGTTTCTACAGTGTGCTTCTGGATTAAATTACCACGATGAGAGAGATTTTTTACGTTTTTTTTATTTAGAAGGAAGAGGAAAAACTGACAGGTGGCAATCTATGGAAAATATGGATGAAAGGTTCTCAGATATAAATACTACAATTATTTGAAAAAGTGTGCCAATTTATTAGAAAAGCATGTCAAAAGTTTTAATCACTTTTTTTTATTTAATTTCTTAATTTTCCTTAATAATTGTCAAGACATTCAAATCGACAAATTCACAAGCTGGATGTTTATATACCAATTAAAAACTTTTTTCTATGAGCAACATTATGTAGTTAAAATATCAGATCGAATTATAAATAATTTGTTTTTAGGAGCAAATTGTAATAATGTGTTTGTCATTCTTCGTACTTACAATGGACAGTTCTAAAACATTAACAAAAAATAGGTAAGGAGAGGTGTCGTACATTTGTATGTTTGTTCCTTGAAACAAGCTGTACTGTGGCACACTGTACAGTTTGTGGGGAAGATGTCAAACCTGGGTACGCTGGTACCTTAGAACAAATTGTACTGTGGCACACTGTATTAATAAATGTCGCTATTCAACATATAAATCTGTTATTTTATTTGCATAATAAATGTATCTACTTTGGAAAAAGAATTTAGAAAGGAATCACTTCATATTAACTGGTTTCTAATTTTTGGTTTATAAATGCTTTTTGTACAGCAAGCTATTTTGTAATTTATTTTTGAAGAGTAGTTATTGCATATTTAAGTTCTATGATTTATTTTCATTATAATATCAATATTATATCTTAAACTGAAAACATAGAAATTATGAAAGATGTTCTTTGAAATGTATTGTTTGTACGTTTGATCATAGACAAAATTGTATCTCGAAACAAATCCCAAAACACAAATATGTTTAGTAAGGTATAATACAGATTTTTATTAGTAAATACATGCAAACAAAATGTTACTGTGCATTTTTATTTTTAGCTTACCATATCCTCCTCATACTCATACTAGACAGAACAGTTCCTGAAAGATGCAAAACATTCTATAATTGGATCATGAACGACTAGCATCTATCAAACCTTAGTAAACCTATTGCACTTTACCAATTATCCGAAGTGATTGGAAAGAGGTATGAAAAAGCATTTGTTTAAAAATATATTATTTATATATATATATGTATGTATATATATATATATATATATTAATTAATGCTTTCAAATGTCAGAAATATGTCCTTTTTGGGACATAGTGGACGTTGTAAGAAAACGATAAGAAGAATACTTCAAATAATATTGTAAAAATATCTGTTATTTCTTTCGAGGAATCAAATTCGTTTGCAAACTAGAACACGAACTTAATTTCCCCACATTTAATAGAACCACTTTCCAAGTCAGAAGTACATAAAGCCACACGCTAAAGATAAAAGGTTAAATCTAAGATACTGATGAGAATACACGCAAAGAAATAAAATAAAAAGGACATTTTTGAAACGAAAAAGAATCTTTAAAAAGGTTACAAAGGGAATGAATGTTAGCAGAAATTTCGGACCCAAAAAATGTAGATTTAAAATTTAAATACTCAACTACTCTGTCCCAAAGTACATTAGATTGTTGAATCTTGAAACCGTGTCTACCAAAAAGATTAACGTCTAGTAATAGTATACGTGAAAAAATTTACAAAAAAATAAGAATTCAGCAAAAATTACATACTGCCTTAAATTTTATTTTTAATTGTCTAACAAGTGAAATCGTTTTTATTTAGTCCCTAACTATGCTATACCTTTCCCTTTGTCTCAGTGGTACCGTATTCATTGGAACTAAATAATAAGAGCCTTAGATTTTAAAGCACTAGATAATGAGGAAGTGCATATTTGACACCTTATATGATAGTTTAAACATGATAAACGCTGCGATGACATACATCTAAAAATGTACAAGGTTTTTAGAAGGAAAGTGTTAAATGATCTGCAAATTCGTAAATAGTTTGCCAAATTTCACTTTGAAGATATGTCATTGAAAAATGAATCAAGAACAGAATCCTCATTAGACTTTGATGATGAATAATTGGTGGAATACAATCCTCGGTAAAGTAATCAGGAATGATCAAAAAAATTAACACATTACAATCCACCATACATGTCCATACGACCAACATGAGCCCGCAAATAAAAGCAAGATTCGTCTGAAAAAACGATGTTGTTCCACTCTTCATCGCAATCTGTCCGTTATAATCTAAGGACGCGATGTCGATTAGTGACAGATAGTATTGTTTTTAAAAAATAGAAAATAATTCCAAATGAACGAATGCGATGATACAGGGAACGCATAGATATTCTATAACCCATTTCCACCAAACCTACAGACCTTCCAGACGTCCAGAGTCTCTTCTAAGATATCGTCTACCTTCTTGAAACTACTATCTCCAACAGCGAATAACTGTAGCAATATTTCTTTTCATCTGATTAGAGAGATATCATGAATTTCGCCCACCTCATGTAGTCCAAAAACCTAACCATTTTCAAAACCAATTACTTGGCGATAATTTGGTTAACTTCGAACTCTTCATATTTTGTATATATGGTCGGTCAAATAACAGAATGTATTCGCTTACGAAGAATGGCAACTCATTCTTAATTTTTCTCTATAAAAGATACGAAATTTACAATAAAAATGTAATTATTTATAATCCACAACGCTGTTGTACAAAATTTAGTTTAAAAATAAACTAGTTTCACGGGTTATTCTTTTTTTATAACATAGTATATAAATGGAAGTATAGACGGCAAAAATACACATTGTTGATTTCAGAATAAAATTAAAGGAAGTAATCTTACATATTCTATTAAATGAATTTAAAAAAGACATCTTTTGATAAATCATACCACAGAAATGTGAGTTTATCGTAATTTCATTAATTATTGGAGGCGGACAGTTATTCATAGTGCACACAGACACTTTTGCAAACGTAAAAATAGCGTTATCAATATTTCGTGGGCGAAACTGTCCATTCTGACGTGTCCTCCAATTATTATAAAATATTTGGACCGAAATATGTTAATTATGTCTATTCAAATGCACATATTTTAATCTACACACCACAATTTTTGCAATGCAACAAAAAGTCTCAATAAAATTTTGTTTTTAGGCAAAAAAGCACCACCGAAATGTTTTCACTGGTTAAAATTAAAAACAACTAATTAGTCCATTATAAAATATTTAAGTGATATTCATTATTTAGAAATGCGAATCAATAGGAGACAATCTTAAATAAAAACAACTCTCTTTTTCAGTGCTGAACTCAATATCAGAGTAGTAAGCTTTCACGCCATCTCGCACTGTGATTTACTGCACTTATGAGTAACTAGAAGAACTTCACGTCACCATGGGAGTAATGAAGTCCGAAAAGTGTAGATGGTACAAAAAATATGACAATCAAGTGCTTGTACTTCTTGGTGCTCAACATGGATCAATAAAATAACTATTCTGCATGGTGATCCGAGTAATAATAATAATCCATGTCTTCATATCGCCAACGGCCTAACACCAATTACATAGAACATTAGCAAATCTGCGCTTCTGATGCCACTTAAGATCTTTGACACTCGCGAAATCATAAGAAACATTCTCAGACAAGCGGCCATTGTATTTGATTTTGAGATGTGTGCAATTAAATATTCAAATATTATAGCAATAATTTAATGTCGTTGTAAAAAGTGCTCACATCAGCTTGCATACATTTTGTGTAAGAGAAATATACCCAGTTCATTCCACACATGTTAGCTGACGAGGAAAAAAAACGTCGCATGATAGTTTTACGCAGTTTTGTTAAATGAGTAAATAGCTATGAATATTCCTTAACAACACAATTACAAAGGCTAATTACGATATTTATTAGATCACTATTTGAAATGAATACAGCGAGCGCTCCTAGGTCTGTGTCACTTTAAGAACTGGTTTCTTCTTTACAAAATGCTTCAGCACATCTTTAGTTGTTACTCACTTTTTATCCATAAATCTGTATCAGTAAGTAGCCACCTGTCCCCATCAATGTATTCTTTGTTTTAACAGTAGAAAATTGCGCTAAAAGGAAAATATTTTCGAGACGTTGATTCTATATAAGAAACGTGACGAGCGTTTTAAAAAACTAGATTTTGCGCAGACATTTTAACGGCACTAGAAGCATTATAAATTAGAAAAATGGAAGAAAACTATATAGAAAAATAATAAAAATTTCTCGTATACTTCATTTTTTCTATCCATAAATAATCAACCCCGGAAGTTTTTGAAAGCATTATTTATACTTCAATGTCCAGCTGATATACATAAGTATGTCTTGCTAATTAGACGCAAATTTAGCCAGTTAATGAAGACCATTCTTACAACAGTATAATATTCAGTTAACATTAACATGTCGATTTTGTAGATATCAATCCCAATTTTAGTACATACAATCTGTGATAAAATATTTTATAACTTTAGAACACGAAGATATGACCTTGTAAATAATATTTCGATAATGTTTCTTTTACTGTTTTTCCCTTGAGCAGTGAGATATCTGCGTTCTAAGAGATTAGATACTTCTCTTGTAGTACAAGGATGATTTGGAAAACCTAACATTATTGTTTAATGTCATCTTCTTTAGAATGATACATAAAACGTAGTTAATTTTAGACTTTTTTTACAATAACCTAAAATGCATAAATTTTCAATTCACAGTGCAATCTAATATTTATTTTTTAAAGAGCTAAACACATCTGAAATTTTGGCTGACACGCAAAAACCTTTGAATATTCTTGAGAGACGTATGACTACCACCACTAAAAACTAATAAACTTCATATGATAGAACGCGCATGCAAATTGATCATTATAAGAAAATCAAGGCTGAATTAGATACTCGTATTGCTGATGTCTATCATTGTTTCTTTAAATTAGTAGAACCCATCAATGAAGTCTTCATCTACTACCAGAACATGCATATAGCTTCCGAGTTTTTCGTTAATGTTGCTGATGGTAATTTTGATGTCGTTTGTATTAATGAAAATTGACTGAGTAGTGACATACAATATCTAGCAACGAACTGGTTCCAACTGAATATATAGTACTACTTGAAAACCGAAGATTTGTCGTGCTGGCTCTTAAATGAAATTTTTGCTTCTATTCAATTAATGTTGGAAAATTTAAAGACGTTTTTCCCTTAAAAAGTATTATAGGGTGTTCTCTTAAATTAGACCACGTTAAACTCTTAATATATGTAATTTATATTCCTATATATGTACATCTTATTTACATTTTGAACTATTTTTAATTTTAATTTGAGAAGGTTAATGTTTTTTTTTGCAATAACAACATGATTATTCTAGGCGATTTTAATATCACTCATTTCTATAATGCGTCTATTAATGACATTAAATCTTTTGCTATGCAATATTTATTGAGTACGGGAAATTAACTTTAGTAGACGAAGGTTACTGGATCATTAGCTAATTTCTGTAAAAAGAGAAGATTTGTTCGAGAAGATATAGATTAACCTACTGTTAAACTTTCTCTTAGCTATAACAATAGGCTTTTGACAACTGTTACAAATCCTTATTTTATTGACTTTACTTTTGAACCACTTGTTACCGAATTTTTATTCTATATTTAAATATCTTTATATTTGGTTGGGCTCCTTAAATGATAATAATTTTGGAAATTATATAAAAAAAATACAAGGACCTTGGATGATGAGCAATTTATTATATTTCAATGCAATGCATCGCTTAGCATACTGATATATGTAAATATGTGACTTGACAAATAAATGTAAAGATGCTACTTCCTCTCTGCAAATAACGATTCTCAAGGTGATTCGGATAACGAATAGGATGCACATATATAAACATTCCTTTAATTTGAATAGTGAAAATATCTCACAAAATATTTACGCGTTCAATGATAATCAGAATCACTTTTAGAAGGATCTTTCTTATACTATCTGCTTCTGGGTTTCCGGGCTGGAACCGCGTCACTAGTATATCTGCCGACGTTTCGTATCCATTTGTATGGGACATCTTCAGGGCTGAACTACTGCACTGAAACTGAAACTGAAACAGTTTCAGTGCAGTAGTTCAGCCCTGAAGATGTCCCATACAAATGGATACGAAACGTCGGCAGATATACTAGTGACGCGGTTCCAGCCCGGAAACCCAGAAGCAGATAGCATGGACCACGACCGCGGAAGTCTACGTACCAATCTTTCTTATAATTAATAATAACAAAATTAACATTGCAATTTTACAATTACAAATACCATTTTTACTTTATATTGTGTATTTAGAGACCACTTGTATTCAAATGAAATAAGTGTTTATTCATAATTACTTATCTCATTTGAATACAAGTGGTCTCTGCTTCGAACCTTCTTTGACCCAAATGCGTTGATTGGTGCACTCTCTAATTATTCACTCTTGACTAATATTAAGCACCACCTATCGAACTCTTGTAGGAATCTATACACATATACACACACATATATATATATTTACTTCACAATACTCGCACTAATTCTTCTTTACAAAGAAGATGACTGATATGCCTAAGATGACACACACACGCACGCCCTGGACAGAATGGCCTGCTGTCCAGGTTTAACTCTGGCCCTTCTTTTCTTGAGATTTCAGACGCATTTGCTCTCTCTGGGCTCTTAGGCTCTTCTGTTATCTCTGAATTCTTAGGCTCATCTATGCTCCCTCTTTATCCACCCACTCCAAACACAAAGGCGTATCTTATTGTCCACAAACCTGAAGGAATTTGAGGAGAAATTCAAAATAAATCCAAATGCTGCAAACTCATAAGGTATAAATATTCGCTGTTTTTTTGTAATTGATTTTGTGTTTTAATATTAAATTGTAACTTCCATCTGACACATTACTAACTCTATGTGATCTATTAACTGTAATTAGGAAGTTGTTATTGGAGGAAAATAATAGTTTTTAAAAGTTTCGAAGAATATTTATAAAGCCTTGAGAAATGCAGTTGCATATAATTCCGATGCACAGACACTTTTATCAAACCACCGTTCTGTATTACTCCTATGCGCATATCATAAACTGAGACAATATACATAATAGATTCAATAATTAAACATAAAAGATCTATACTAAAATAGGAGTACGAGATTATATAAATTAAATATTCTTTCCAAATTAAACCGACTATATAAGAATGGGAAAACCTTTAATATAACGACAACGAATATAAATACATTCCGAAAATACGATGCATTTATATCCTTTGCATAACTGAAACTTTCCTGGAAATACATTAATGAAAATACGAATACACTTCTGAGATAATTTACATAATAAATACAATAAGTATACCTAAAAGAACTATAAACTGCAGTTAAAGGATTATATAATTATTACATTCTCTTAAAATTAGGCACACAATATAAAAATGAGAAAACCTATAATATAAAGACTAAAGACATTGTATTTATATCATTCGCATAATTGGAGCTTTTCTGTGAACTAATAATACATCAAGCGAAAATACACGTAAATATACAAAGGGTACTATGAAAGTTTTGCAATATGACGCAACAATAAATCGTAGGAAGCTGCTTGTTGCTGCATGTTGAGACATGTTAATACGTGCATAGTAGCCGCCACGCCTTGTCGATGGCCTCAGTTATTCATTAGCAGTGAGATTGAAAAGTGCTTGCGATGGCTTCGTGGTCACGAAATGAAATAAGGGCAGTTTTGCGTTATAATTTCGTGCGTGGTTTAAACACAGACCACTGCTTCAAAGAAATAACCCTTGTAGTAGGTGATGTTTGTCCACATCGCACAACGATATTCAGGTGGTATACAGAATTCCTAAGGGTAAATTTAACTGTGGGGATGCTGAGAGGCAGGGAAGGCCACGAACGTCAGTTACGGAGGAAAAGGTTACTACTGTGAGCAAATTGCTCGGCGAGAACAGGCGAGTGACCTAGCAACAGATAGAAGGTACTTCAGACCTAAATGCGCCAGCAATCCGTTCGATTCTGATCATTTGGACGCGAAGAAATTTTGTTCTCTCTGGGTGCTGTATCGACTGACTGAAGAGCAGATGACACGACGTGTGACTTGGTGCCGGGAGATACTAAAAAAGTTTAATAAGGGACAATCTCGGTATGTGAACAATATCATGATAGGTGACGAGACTTGGCTGCGCTATTACGATGTGCCGACCAAAGCTCAAAACAAAGTTTGGGTCTTTGATGATGAGGACACATCCGTAGTTGTCAGAAAATCGCGATCTGTAAAGAAGAAAATGATAGCTGTATTTTTCAAATCGAGTGGAATTATGGAACGCGTCGTTTTGTACACACAGAAGACAATCACAGCTAAGTGGTATACTGAACAGTGCCTGCTTAAAGTCATTGGATCTATGAAGAACCTGCGGCCAAAGTCAAAAATGGACACCTGGTTCCTCCATCACGATAATGCTCCAGCTCACCGCGCCAAAGCCTGCACTGAATATTTGACCACGATAGAATTAAAACTTCTCGAGCACCCTCCCTACAGTCCAGATCTTGCTCCCTGCGACTTTGCACTGTCACGCATGTGAAAACGAAGCTAAAAGGGAGGCGGCTTTCCAGTGGTGAGAACCTTCTGCGGGCCTGGGACAACGAATGTGCTTTACTCCCTGAAACTTGGCATAATTGGTTTAAAGATTAGTTTCGGAGGACGGAGGAGTGCATTGAGTGTAGAGGAAATTACTTTGAAAAAATTAAATAAATAGAGTTCTATTGCAAAACTTTCCTAGTACTTAAACTAAATTATATAAATACCACAATATATTTATATCAATTAAGACCTCCGTCGTGAGAATTAGTATAAGAAAATACAAATAAGAAGCATTAAATGAAATTAAAAGTAAAATATATAGAAAAGATTAAAAATATTTTTGAATAAATTATGTAATTGCAACTTGTGTAATAAGATTAATAATTTTAACTATAATTTTAAAAGAGTGACTTTTATTGATCTCCATAATTTTCTTAATATCGATTTGACTTCAGTTTGTAAACGTATTATTACTAACTGTGCTTATGCAGCCTTTTATAATCTGATGTATACCATTCTTTTTAAAAGACTACGCTTATATGTATATTTGTGAGTTCATTATGTTACATCTTCAATTTGTCGCTTACTACATCTACATTTTCTGACTTTTGGATAATTGTCAAACACCAATCTACTAGAAAGGCGACAGATACTCTGATCAAAATTACAGACTCATAACCATAATAAATAATTTAGCAGCCTAAGTATTTAAATCGTTTCTTTACAAAGTTATTTGTCCGCAAATTGAGCCTTTAACTTCTACAGAACAACATAGCTTGATGGCCAAACGTTCTACGGTCATAAATATTCACCAATATATCAAACAACCTTGATAACAACAATCAAGTTAGTCATTTATACAGGTATACTTGGTCTTGATCATCCAAAGCGTTCTATTATAATAAGCTGAAAACTAACATTAAATTACCAATATATAGATTATGCACCAGGTATAACAAATTTTCGAGTGCCTTAGCTGATATTAATTTTATAATTTTAACTGCACTATTAACTTTTATTATTTGTAGATTGATTATTAATCATTAAATGATTTTTTTTCTTTTCTTAATAATTGTTTTTGTTAATGTATGGATATGTACGTACACATGTTTCATATTATTTGTCCAATAATTGAATTGTTGTAAATCTGTTGGGCTAGTAAAAATTATTATTATTATTATTATTATTATTATTATTATTATTATTATAAACTTTGGAAATTATCGATAAAGTTAATGAATTTGTTTTGAACGACCGAAAAATTAACAATAAAGAACCAAATGAACATCGTGAGAGTAACGACTAAATACCACATTTTTAATGTAGAATTGAGTGTCTCCATGTTGTTGACTAAATTATCAAAAACTTGAAAGAACGCGAAAGTCAAAGGATAATTTAAAATTATTTAACAAGAACAAAGCTGCTTTTTTGCAAAGATTTATTGCTATTTATAAAAACTGGCTTCATCACTATGTTGATAAATCTAAACGGCAATCTTAACAGTGATATAGCCTTTCCTCAAATATAGCACAGACCTTTCCATTTGCGATTAAGGTAATTTCTATGATTTTTAGGGATTCGAAATATATAATTCGGAAACAATTTTTATAGATAAGCTTATGAAGATTCAAAGCGTTCATAAATTGCAGTATGCCGTTTTACAAGAGACATCGAAGAAAATAATTGCTGAAAAACAACTTAGAATTTCCCAGATAAAATTCTCTTTCAGCAGGGCTATACTTCTTCTCAAGTAGCGAAATTGTTCACGGAAATTTGGTTCAATTGAGATTTCAAATCGAGTCTCAACTACTATTTTAGCCAAATTTAAGCAACCGCCACTGAAAAGAATTTCGGTCAGATTAAGAACTTATTACAACATCGAAGCAGTATTTTGAGGATCTTGTGAAAGATAATTACAAAAGTCCTATAATAGTATTTCAAAGTCATTTCTCCAAGAATGTTGAAATTGAATTGTAATATGTTGAGAAATAATAATAGACTTAATTCTCTAACTCATTTGCTCCATTTTAAGTCTCATATCTCGTCAAATCATATTCGTTAAGACTTAAATTTTATAAAATTGCTGTCAAGCATGATTATAGATATATGATCAATTTATAACGCTATTAAGAATATTACTCTCATTAATCATTTATGCCAAAATATGGCATCTGCTACATTATTTATTTTGTTTTAATATTAAATACATTATAGTATAGTCAACATTACGTTTATTACCATACACTGATATGTACGCATACTAATTAATAGTAATATGTACATAACAAATAACCAATTATTTGTCTGATACGAGGGAGCGTTTTTATATTCGCGGAATGGGGGACAAGGGGTGGAAATAAAAAAACCAAATTATTTTTCTTTTTCAATATATTCACCTGCAAGACGGATACATTTTTCACATCTTTCAATTAATTTATTTATACCCTCATAAAAAAATGATTTCTCTTTATCTGCAAAATACGCCGAAACTGCCTCCTTGACTTCATCATCGGCAGTAAATTTTTTACCCCGCAGCTCTTTTTTCATTTTCGGAAACAGGTAATAATCACTCGGGACCAGGTCTGGGCTGTAGGGTGGGTGATTCACAATTTCGAAGCCCATCTTATGCAGGGCAGCTAACGCAACGCGGCTTTTGTGGACGGGCGCGTTGTCGTGCAAAAGCAGAACACCTTTTGTCAATTTTCCCCGTCTTTTCTCTTTAATGGCTTCTTTTAGTCGCTCTAATATTGAAGCGTAATATTCTCCGGTTATAGAAACACCTTTATCTTTATAATCAATCAACAATATTCCTTCCGAGTCCCAAAATACCGTTGTCATGAGTTTCCCAGCTGATTGTGACACTTTAAATTTCTTGGGAGGTGCTGTGCCCTTTTTATGCCACTGCATGGAGTCTTGTTTGGACTCAGGTTCATAATGATGAACCCAAGTTTCGTCTCCAGTAACAATTCCACTCAATACACCATCCTTGTCTTCATTACAGAGGTCCAAAAATGCACGCGAACACTCTACGCGCTGTTGTTTTTGCGGCGGCGTGAGCATTCTCGGCACCCATCTTGCGCTGACCTTAGACATGCCGAGATGATCGTGTAGGATTTTAAAAATTGTTGTATCGGATACTCCAACCATTTCTGCGAGTTGTTTCTTCTTTAGTCGAGCATCTTCGAGTACAATTTGTTCAACTTTTTTGATAAGTGCTGGCGTGGTCACCTCAATGCTCCTGCCCGGCCTCGGGTCGTCTTCAAGGGATTCCCTTCCTTGTTTAAATAAACTATGCCACTTGTACACCATGGTTTTTCCTGGACAAAAGTCGCCGTAAACCAATGATATCTCATTCATTATGGTCGCGACTGATTTTCCTTGCCTGGTAAGGAACTTTATAACGGCACGATATTCGATTTTTTCCATATTTCACTTTTCACTCCTGATTATGTTACTTGGTTGACGATAGCTCAAAGACTAACTTTCTAATAACAATGAAACTTCGTATTTATACTAATCATGAGTCGCTGCACAGGCCACGCCCCCAATGCGCCTACTCACCCCTCTACAACCCGCTCATTCCGCGAATATAAAAACGCTCCCTCGTATGTGTCAATTGTTCTCGAACACTTGTAACAGTGTTCCCGCTTGTACACGAATGTCGAGCGTTAGCATTCTGTTGAAAGCAGATGCCTCGATAAAGGAAATTATGTTACATATGCGGACTTGGCCTACAAAAATACAAATTACAACATAAACCAAATACTTGCATATACAGCTTGTCCAAGGAATGTTGACTCGAAGTTTACTTTCATAGATTTCCTAATGACACCCTTGATAACTTTACAAAATTTGATGCCATTTTAAAGCTAATTTTATTAAAAGAAAACATAAATTCAAGTATCGAAAACGGAAAGTATAGTCATGAAGCAACATCTTTAAGTCTATTATAATTTAGAACTTTAGGGAAAAGGAAAATGCATCAAGTCAATTACAATATATTAATTTTGATATCAAAGTTTCACTACTCTTTTTAAACGTTCACTGGCTTTTACAACTTTTCAGTAAATCTATTAATTTTTTTTCTTATATTTACGCTTCTTAATTTGCTACAAGAATATATATGTAACATATTACAAAAGACTTTTAAGGTTATGAATATATGAATATTAAAAGATCGGCCTGTTTAACTTGTTTTGCAGTAATAACTCTAGCAATTGTATTGGAATTGGTTGAGGTCGGACGGATAGATACCATTTGTACATATTTCTTACGTACATTTGATACAATCGATCATACTACGCTTTTCCAAAAGTTGAGTTTATTTGGAATTTTTTCTGCTCTCCTAACAGTAATGTACTATTCTCTAAAGCACAGATTTAGTTTCGTATACTACAACTGACTTCCAATTTACATTTCCCTAGGAACATCTGGCGTACTTCAAGAATGAAATCCTGGCCCTTTTCTGTTTATGCGTTCACTAATGATTCCATTGCATCCACTTAATGTTCAATTTTGGACTACATAGGTTACACTCACCGAGTGATTAGAAGTGAAATTGAAGGCGCTATTGTTTAGCTTGGTTTTGGCGTGGTGTTGAATTTTGTTACATCAATATTAACACTAATGTTAATATATACAAATATATAAATATGTATCATGCTATTCTATAAAATTTCACGTTGTACATATTTATTATATAGTGACTATTGCCATTATTCCAAGGAAACAAATGGTTGACATCTTGGATATAATATTTGATCATCAATTAAGCATAGCTCGATATATGTAAAAAATTAATTATGGAGCAGATAAACCACTTACATTTGCTATACATGTACTGCAAACACGTTAGCTCCAAAAACTATAATGTGTATTGAAATTTAATTAAAAATTATCGAAGATATTTTAAAAAAATCTACTCTATCAACTTTATGGTTTGTATCCAATAAGTAATACCGAATACAATGTTCTTCTAGAACGCCACTCGATAGAGTCTTTAAACAGACGTAAGCTTTTGACACCGTTGAACATCTATATTGGTTCACACACAACAGCATGATTTTGCTGCTTCGGCTATGGCATACATCAAATTTTCTATTTCATGGGAGTTAAAATTAACACGTAGTTGTAAAAACATGAGTTTCTCTTAATCTAGTTGACAAATTATTTCAGACACCTGCAAACAATTCACACTAAGCATTCCGTATCTAGATATGATTAAATTAATAAAGGGAAATTTTACCACAAACACCACAGTTGATTTCCACATATTTATAAATTTCTTTATTTCTGTTTTTAGATAACTGTACTATATAACATATATGTATTACAATATATTCTTTTATTTTCGCTGCGTTAATGGATTATATTACATGTTAGTCTAATGAAGATGAAAATGGTGAATAAGAATAGTAATAATAATGATTATTTTTCACCTTTTTCTAACTATGTTGTGATACATAAGTCTGCAACGAGATACTTTGCTGGTTGGATTTACTCTTTACGAGGGTAGCCGTTTATATTTCGGGAACTGGCAGCACTGTTCGTGTTGCCTCCTATCTGATGATTGTGTCGTGAAGTTTATCATTTTTGACAATATATTTACCTTCACAGTTTTATTATCTGGTCGCTATTTCTATTGTTGACAGTAACTTGAAAATTTTATGTCAGCAAAAAAAAGGAATTAACTCACGAACATTTTCGTGCAATTATTTTTCATAACTTTCAGCGTGGATTATCTCAACATGAATGCATCGACCAATTCTTTATATGGTGATGAAGCACCATCGAAAACTACAGTATATCGTTAGCATAGTGAATTCAAACATGGACCGCGTTCTTTGGACGATGAATTTCGTGAAGGTCGTCCCACAAATGTTGTTGTGTCGGAAAACATTAATGCACTGTCTGAACTGATAATGCAAGACCATCATCTGACATACCTTAAAATCGAGGCATCTCTAGGTATTAGTAACACTAGCGTGCATAAGATCCTGCATAAACATTTAGCCGTTAAGAAGCCTTATTCACGTTGGGAACCACATAATTTGACAACTGGTCAAAAAAGGACTCGCGTCGATTGGTGCCAAGGCATGCACAAAAAATACAATGGAGGTGCTTCAAAGAACATTTATAAAGGCGTCACAGGTGACAAATCTTGGATCTATACATATGAGCCCGATAGTAAACAGCAGTCGACTGTGTGGGTATTCCAAGATGAGCCAAAACCAACAAAAGTTGTTCGCGCTCGAAGCACATCAAAGCAAATGGTCACCTGTTTTTTCGGAAAAATCGAACACGTTGCAATCGTGCTTTTAAAGAGTTGTAGAACGGTCAATTCCGAATGGTACACAAATATTTGTTTGCCAAAAGTTCTTGAAGAAATAGGCAAAACAAACCGAAAACGACAGATCATTCTCCACCATGACAATACGAGCTCTCACAGGTCGGTTCAAACAATTGAATATTTGACCGGGCAAAACATTGAATTAATGCGTCCTCCGCCGTACAGCCCTGATCTAGCGCCCTGTGATTTATTTTTGTTCAAAGACGTGAAGAATAAACTTCGTGGTCAACGGTTTTCTACGCCGGAAGAGGCAGTTGAGGATTCAAAACTAATATTTTGGAGATACCGCCATCACGGCGGCAGCAATGCTTTTCTGATTAGTTTGAACGAATGCTAAAGTGCATTGATTTTCAAGGAGAATATTTTAAAAAACCATAAAACTATTTTCGATAATAAATTAATAATTTTCTTTTGTTTGCTATTCCCGAAATATAAACGGCTACCCTCGTGTAAGTATTTATGGAGTATATTACATGGACTGGATATTATTGCTTTTTGCATCAATTCATGAATTATGGATGTTAATGCTAATGATTTGAAATCATTTGGTAATTGACGAAGTGTAATTGCATTAACTGATATGGTGAAGGGTATTATGTATATATATATATATATATATATATATATATATATATATATATATATTGTTTTCTGATAAGTTGAAGTTTCAGTTAATGTGTTTGGTATTAATATATTCTGATATGAGACTGAAGACGACAACACTAATAATAAATCTTACCTATTTTTCAAGTTGGTAATTTGTCAAAACATAAATGTCAAAATTAATTTTCATTTCAATCGAAGACACGTTAGTGAAAATAATGTGAACTAGTTTCAGCTTGTTCTGAGGCGTGAGCACAGTGGAGTACGGATCAATAATTAATTTCTCATTTTTAAAGAATAAAACAGACGATAAAACCAAAATTGAGCTGAAATCTGTTTACGAAGACCAATCTCCATCAATTGCAACCATAAAATGATGAACATCTGAGTTTAGATGTGGTCGGACTAGTATATTTGATGAACAATACAGTTGTCCAAACTACGTGCGTGCTTCAAAAAGAATAAGAAAGTACATGATATGGTATTAGATGACCGTCAAATAAAGTTATGTAAAGTAGCAGAGACTATACACACTTTATATGGATCAGCGGTTTCGATTTTGCATAATGAATTGAGCAGAAAAAAATTATGTGCAAGATAGATATCGCACTTGTAGACTGTGGACCATATACGAAAATGCATTTCGGTCCTATATTTAGAAGTTAATATATGATCTGAATAACGATAGTTGATGATATACACCAATATACAAACGAAACGAATCAATAATTGAAGCAATAAACTGAGGCTTCGATTATTTTAATGGCAAAAACTCAACTACATTTCAAATTTCATTCGTATCCAGCTTATTCGCGAGATTTGAGTCAAATGAGGAGGTAATCACAGACACTATTGCATATTTCAACCAGTTTGACAAAGCTTACTTTTGCGAATGAATGACAAAAGCTGAATATCTGTGGACTAATTGTAATGAATTATAAGAAAAATACGTGGAAATAAAATAATTTTTTACCAGAAGTTAGTGTTCTTTTATCTATGTTGACTAATTATTAATGTTTTCTCGTTTCTTAATAGAATTAGTACCTGTCGTTTTTAATAATTGTTATAAGCATGTATTTGTAGTAGGCTGTAGATGTGTCGTTGAGGAGTTTGTATTTTTTGCTATTGTTTAGTATGATATCTTGGTTGCTCAGTTGATTTCAGTATATAGATTGCATTTGCTGTAGTTATCTCTTTGAAAACTGACCTGCATTTCTAAAATGAAACTCTGTCTGCAGAAAAATTCTGTCTCTGCTTCCCAACCATTTAGCTATCGGTACTATTTATTTTGTCGTATTATTGCAGTGGTTCTCACAGAGCTTCTTTTCTTCCCACATAATTTTCTTTATCTGAATATTTAACACTGATTTAGATAAAGTAAATGAACGGCGTGTTAAGTCATTATATGATTCGTGTGTGTGGTTTTTTGATAACAAGTTTAACGATGAGTAGCTTTAATCTACTTCTGTTATTAAAACGAGTAGGTTATCGCGTTTGTTGTGGTAATATTGTCACAGAGCGGGTATTTGTTTCCAATGGAGTGCATATTCATCGGATAATCCTCTTCCCCTTAGTTTTATATTCAGCATTATTCTTTCGATACAGAAGTTTGCATGTAGTCCTCTGTACTTTTATATACCATAAGTATTCGTGTTAAATATTATCGTAGCCAATGTGTCTAGCAAATAATTCCAAATGTCATAGTGGATATTGCGATAATATTAGCTTTTACTCGTTTTTCTTTTTAAATTCAGATATGATTTAAGAATGGTAATTAGTCTACGGTTTTCTTTAATTCTTTTTTATATTTGCGTGAAGTCAGGGCATTTATAAGTATGTTCTTCTTCTAGATCGTATATTTCAATTACATACATTTACTCTTTCTTATGCAATAGGTCTTTTCCATTTTCCTTTTTCGATGTGCAGTGTCTTACATTTACCATACTTATGTTAAACTTCATTTCAATATCGAATGCTACATCTTCGGAGATGTTGATGAACCGCTTATTGTTGTCGTTATGAATACGTAGTTTAATGTCATCTACGTGGTTTGTTTTGTGTAATGTTTGTTTTAGTTAATATGAAAACCGTATTGTGTGACGTTTAGAATGTTTGAGTGCGAGGTTGGCACCACGTGTTTTATTCAAACATTAACTTACTCACGTTTTTAATATATACAAGAAAAATGCAATTTAATTAAACTAATAATACCGTGACTACAGATTATAACCCAAACCCAGTTTAAGCTAAAGTTATAAAGCTCGCACCTAAACGAACTCGCTATTAGTTAAAATTGAACTAATAAGTCCGAAACATTGGCCTATAAAATAGTAAAAAAAAGGTCGAAGTCCAATTTCGCAATAATTTCCAGACAGACTAAATATTAATTATACATATTACATATTCATGATATGGACAAAGTTAAAATGTTGGATAAATGAAACAACTACGATCAACTAATTCGTTTCTTCGCATTTAATAAAAACACCTCTACTTTATCTGTAAGTTGATTACACAAAGTATAATTAATTATTTCCGGATGAACGCTCAAAATATAGTCAATAAACTAACGATAGTGCAAACAACTACGAAACAATAATTCGGAATAGGATATTCTATAAAATGCACAATATTCAGCAGACTTGTCTCCAACAGATTATTTGTTTTAATCTATTCGTGGTTTTAAAGAGAAAGGAATTTATAAATGAAAAAGAGGAGTACAGGCTGTGACATCTGTCAAACACTCCGCTAATAACTTCTAGAAATTTTATCATGATGACAGTACACAGTACACTGGGCCCTCTTTTATTTTTACTATATTTTAATAATACTTACATCATTAGTTGTCCAAGTTTATAATGAATAATTTAACAATGTATAGATGAGACAACTCTCCTTGTAGATGGCGAAACTTTCGAAGTAGTAGTAATAGCTAGCCAAAGCTCTTTTCCTTCTTGGTGTTCAAGAGTGGTTACAAGACAACAATCTACATATAAATCGTAATAATATGGTCACAATTCCCATTAAAACTTTTAACAGACATATCCTCAACAGGAACTTAATGAGTATCTCTTTCCTGTCTTTGACACTATCGGCTTTCCGAGTAGCACAATAGACAGTCGCTTGAAACGATTTATGTAAAAATTTAAGCACTTCTTCATAAACTGCGAGACCTTATAAACGAGCATACTCTACGTATTACAAACAAAGGGTACTAGAAAAATTTTGCAATATGACGCAACAATGAATTGTAGGAAGCTGCTTGTTGCTGCATGTTGAGACATGTTCATACGTGCATAGTAGCCGCCGCGCCATATCGATGGGCTGACTTATTCATTAGTAGTGAGAGTGTAAAGTGGTTGCGATGGCATCGTGGTCACGAAATGAGATAAAGGCAATTTTGCATTATAACTTCGTGCGTGGTTTAAACATAGACTAGTGCTTCGAAGAAATGACTCTCGCACTAGGTGATGTTTCTCCACACATATATTCAGGTAGTATAGAGAATTTCAAAGGGGAAATTTAACTGTGGAGGATGCTGAGAGACCGGAAAGGTCACGAACGTGAGTTACGGAGGAAAACACCCGTAGTTGTCATTAAATCCCGATCTGTAAAGAAGAAAATGATAGCTGTATTTTTCAAATCGAGTGGAATTGTGGAACGCGACATTTTGGACACATAGAAGACAGTCACAGCTAAGTGGTATACTGAACAGCGCCTGCCTAAAATCATTGGATCTGTGAAGAACCTGCGGCCAAAGTCAAGATTGGACACCTGGTTCCTCCATCACGACAATGCTCCAGCTCACCGCGCCAAAGTCTACACCGAATATTTGACCACGACAGGATTGAAACTTCTCAAGCACGCTCCCTACAGTCCAGCTCTTGGTCACTGCGACTTTGAACTGTTCCCGCATGTGAAAATGAAGCTAAAAGGGAGGCGGCTTTCTAGTGATGAGGACCTTCTGCGGCAGAACTGGTTTAAAGTTTGGTTTCGGATGATGGAGAGGTGTATTGAGTGTAGAGGAAATTACTTTGATAAAATTAAATAAACAAAGCTGTATTGCAAAACTTACCTGGTACCCTTTGTATCATGAGAATTACTATTCACATCTAAAGCATGCTATAGTTGTTTGCGGCGTTAGTCCTGATCTGATTCTAGTACGCATTATTCAAAAAAGAATGGGCGTACTATGCACCGACAAAATTACAATCATATTTTAACTAATAATAACTATTTTATGAAGTTTAGATTTTTCTATTTAAAAATAGAAATTATTTTTGTCTGTCATTTTACGTACAATATACACTACACGAAATAAATTTCGAAATACATTTTTTTCAAAGAGTGTGGACTCTAGGGTACTAGTTATGTTTTTAGTATTTTTATGAGTTAGTGTGATATCTGGCATATATACCAATTATTTTATTGCGTGATATGTGAGAATGTTTCTGTTCCAGTATAATTTGACCTCCAAATATTCTAAAACTATTTGTGGTTTGTACTTGTCAATAGTATCCAGCAATTTGTGTTATGTATTCAATTGTGTTAAATTTATACATAGCGTGTAATATGTTCAAATGTTTCTGATGTTTTCTGACATTTCTGCATGTCTCTTCAATGTCTTTCTGATTTTCACCACTCTTTTATTGCTACCATGAAATCTTCAGTTACTAAGTAAATATTTCCGATTTTTATCCATTTATTGATTATCTACTTGTCAATATATGTTTACAGTATTTGGTAAGGATGTTTTCCAGATATTATTTCGTTTTTCTCAGATTTCTATTTCATTGCTGTTGGTTAATATGTGTTCTTATGAATTAAAATGTACAATACTGAGATTTAATGATGTGACTTTGTTATCTGCTTCTAATATTATTTTGTGAAGAGCACTGTTTCTCATAGTCGCGAAGTATGTTTTGAGATTGTTTACTTGTTTGTTATTATTACTATATTATAATTATTGTAGTATGGAAAAACAAGCATAGGACTGTGACAATAAATGACAATAATACAGAAGACGTATAGAATGTAAGATATATATATATATATATATATATATATATATATATATATATATATATATTTATGTAAATGAAAAGCTGAACCATTAACAATACTTTTATTTTACTTGAGAAGTAGACATGGGTTTGTTAATTTAGACAATCGGAAACCTTGCAATAGCATTATTGGATCCGTTGAAAACAAATTTCATTGAACTTACAGACTTGATAGCATCATCGCAATTTCTCCTTAATGACTGCATTACGTAGAGGCCGTTGTGTTGCACTAACAGCCAAATTTATGGCATATAATTTTTGCAATTATGTACAAAATATTCGAGTAAATAGGTGTGTACGAAAAAAAGAAGAGAACGTAGTAGTTGTTGTCTGGGTTAGATATATTTACGAGCATCTGTTTTACAGTTTAAACGAGATGGTGGTGGTAGCGGCGGCGGCGGCGTAGCAAAGTCTATGCCAGTAAAAGCGACGAGTTCTTAACCGGACACTAAAAACTGCGGCCGTTTGTTTATCCCGGTTGTTACCGCACCGCTCACCCCACCCGCACCGCCAAAAACCCGACTAATTAACAAACCGAAAAACCGAGAAAAAAGTAATTTAATTTGTGCGGAGCGCGTGGGTTCGCGCCAGCGCAATACCAGCTAGAAATGTTCGCCGCAGGGCAAAGCGATTTGGAATAAGATATCTCTGTTCTGTTCGACTCTCTTCGTCTGCAACACCCTCTCCGTCTGTCAGTCGATACGCCATAGCTCTGGCCCGATAATATTAACGTGGAAAAAGCCACTATTGACGTAACGATCGAAGCTGTGGTACGCGCTTGCGTGCAACGAATTTACGAGCTTTCGTTCGGTCTCTTTCTCAACGGTCGGCGCGACGCATCTTTACCGGAAAACTACGAAGGAACACAGACGCACATAAACCGTGTACCGGTTACGTTCCGATTGCTAAATGAGCGGAATGTTCTAATATATACAAATGAGAGGATTAAATTTCAAAAATACACTCGACGCATTGATTCGAAATCAATGTTTGTAAATACGAATGCCATGTTAGTTCTAGCTCGAGGTTGTTTAACAATGAAATTTAATCGAATTAAAGTTTAATAATTTAGTTAGATTTACATGCATATATTCCAGATATATTATTTCAACGTCGTACACATGAGAAATGTCGTCATATACATGAGAGATGTTATTATGTGATTTCTTTTATCAAACAACTCTTCATAATTGTATTTAGATATTCCAAATAAAACTAAGGAAACAATTTCACTTAATTAGTTTTTGTATTCTTGTCTTTGAATACAGTGAAAATTAATTTGATCTGGCACGCTATTTGTTATCATCGAGTAGATATTCATTGTTATTCGAATGAACTGAAGACATGGCTTACAGTCATTACGATCATGCAGTGCTTAAAATAATTTTATGGTAAAATAACACGCAAACAAGGCAATCAACTTCTGAAAGCTACAAAATATATAATTAATAATATAATATTCTATCCATAAGTACGAAAAGAATTTGAAAAATTTTAGACTTTTCTATTCATCCACATAACTTCTTCCAAAGTTTATATATTTTGTCCTATGATGCTGTAATTTTTTTAATCTTATCCACAATTTATCCAGATTCTCAAAGTAGGCTTTATGCTCTTCATCAATAATATTATTAGCAAGCCATTTGTTTATCTACGAAAACTAATAACAGTTTGAAGTAATTTTTTTCTGTAACAAAAGGCTTCTGTGGTGTTATCTTAATCTTTTCACCAAACGTGGTCATTTTTTCTATTTCATCATTTAAGCGATCCAGCAAAGATTTCACAATATTTCCCAATATTGTTATTCACCAGTAAGTCAACAAAGATTATAAGACGAGCATCTCAGAAAACAACATCCGTCACTTTTCTAACCAACAGCAAGGTTTTCATTTCCTTTGGAACAGATTGTTCAATTACAATCCATTGTATTGACTATTAATTAGTTTCAGGTTAATAATAATATATCCAATATTATTCATTATAAATTGCTCCAAATCAAGGTTTACACGTTCACGTCTGCCTTTAATTGTAAATAAACGAAGCACTCATCTTACTGACAATCTTTTCGTAAGTAAAAATTAGTATAAAATATTGTGAATCCAGTCATTGGAATTTCTATCAACTTAGCGATTTTACAAGTTTTCAATATCTCTTCCACCACCATATTAATTGAATTTTCTAAACATTGTCTGTAACTATAGCTTCAGCAATATATTCAGTACTCTAGGAATCGTTCGTGCTCATATGGCCACTTTGCAAATTACTGATCCATTTCTTGTGGCATTTTTCCGTCAAAAAAGTAATATTCGCTGCATACACTTTTTACATTGTATATAAGGGATGTTTCAAATTTCGCGGCTTTTTTAAAGAATAAACAAAACACATAACTTGCATTCACTTTTAAAAACTTTTTATTGGTAATTGAAGTATCAATTATGACATTTATATGCGAAAAATAATATCTGCCAAATGGCCTCCTCTTGCAGGTCCCCAGACGTCCACTCTTTTGTTAAAATTTTCAATGGCATTTTGACATAGTTGAGGCTCTATCTCACCAACGACATGAATAATTTCATCTTTCAATGCAGGAATTGGTTGTGGATTGTTTTTATAAACCTGACTTTTCATATCACCCCAAAGAAGATAGTCTAACGGTGTCAAATCATGTGATCTTGGAGGCCAATTAACATCACTGTTTCTTGAGATTACACGTCCACGAAATTTTTTTCTCATTAAATCAATTGATTCGTGTGCAAAGCGAGGTGTAGCGCCATCCTGTTGAAACCACGTATCCGACGATATCGATCACCATTGACAGTTACAACTTCACCAGCAGCATTTTCAAAGAAGTGGGTTTCAATTACACCACCTGACCATAAGGCACACCAAACTGTAACTCATTTAGGATGCATAGGTTAGTCATGAATAATTCGTGGATTTTCCTCACCCCAGACAAGGCAATTTTGTTTATTAACGTATCCACCAAGTTCAAAATGTGTCTCATCGGAAAACATTATTTTTTTGAGAAAAATCAGCTGGATGTTCATTGATGAAATTGACAAACGAACGACGTTATAAATGATATAATGGTTTCGGTTCTTATGTTATTTGAACCTTATATACCTTCAGATCTAAATCCTTGTGAAAAAATACGCTATGTTGATGATCCACTAAGTCCAAGTTTTGAACGTCGTATAATGGACATTTCAGGATCTTCAGCAACACTTTCACGAACCAAACCAATATTTTCTTGTGAACAACCACTACGACTGTATTTTTCATTTTTTTTGATCTTTCACGGAGCTGGTCTCATGAAATTTTTTAATAATTCGACCAATAGTGCTTTTAGATGGACGATTATGTAAACCATAAAATTCACGTAATTTTCTCAAAACTCTTTTCACAGAACGCTGATTTTCATAAAATAATTCAACAACTTGAACGCGTTGTTGTACCGTGTAAGAAGCCATTTTTATAAATGTCATACATCACACTTTTTAAATACCCACATACCCAGACAAATTCAGTGCGCCATCTATATTTTATTTATTCTTTAAAAAATCGGGCAATTTGAAACACGCTTTATAATGCGAAAATTTGTTGATAAAATTTCTGATTCCAGAATTAGATCGTGAATTTGAGTATCACGCGGAGAACAGGATTTTTTCAAAAAATTCATTCATTACATATACTCTCAAATGCCAGAACCAGAACAATGAACGGATATAATTAAAACTTAGTGTACATTACTACCAAAGGTGCTAAAAGTGGAAAAGAAAACTACAGTTTTATATCACCAACAGAAATAAACCTGTCCGAGAGAAAAAAAACGGGTAATTGCTCGTATTTGTCCTGCTTAATGAACGACTAGAGCGCTTCATCGCGTTAACAAACAAATAAGATTAATTCTATTGTTGATAATCTCAATCTCGATAAAATTCAATAGATTTATTTTTATTCCTTTAAATGGCTTATGCGGTTTTTTAGCTTTTGCCCGTTTACACATTGGTGACCACATCACAGATTAACTGGCATTTAATATGAGAAACTGGTGTTATTCAGGATCTCATCAACAATTGAAATATTCTCATTGCAATGGAGTAAGATTCGAAATTTATGGACTCAAACAAAGTATAACGATACAGATATATCTAAATAAAGATATTATATCATGTTAAGTATAGACAAAGTGAAACAAGCACGGTAGCCATTTTTTTCGAAAATATCGCAAAAAGTAGAAGAACTTCTCAAGACAAGCAAAACATTTCCTTATAAAGCAGTGTAGGACAGAAAGCCTATTAGGTTTATAGTAGGTATTCTAACAGGGTAACGTATGTTGAACAAGCGTATTCCATATGTAGATTCTGCCAAGTAAAAGATAAAGTTGATCGACATACTATACTAACGCGAAAACTTTACAAGAATGCGATTTTTACAAATGGGAGATGAATATTGTGAGACCAAATTCTATGTACTAAAACCACTGTGAAGATGCTGTGTTTAATTAAAAGAATAAAGTTAAAGAGTGTATTCAAAAACAGGAAGACCACAATAGATTTGAAAAGGCGACATTGAAATTTGCTCAATATTATTTATTATATAGTCTAATAAAGATAAAAAGTAGAAAGTAGAGGTGCCACGGAGAGAATCTGTTTAAGATAATAAAAAAATTTCAAAAATATAAAAGTAAGAATCTCATTTCAAGCTACATTACACTTAACGGTAAAAAAGTCTTGAACTAAGTAAGTAGATCTGCTTCTGGGCTTCCGGGCTGGAACAGCGTAAAAAAGTTCCGTTTTCTCTGAGACAGACTGTGTAAATACGAAGTCATGGACTATTAGTATCAAGAGAGGGGAACTTACCTTTACCTGGACTAGCAAGTTAACACTGTGGAATTCGTACATAATTTCCATATGTAAAAACTTAATATATAAAAATTATTAGATAATTTCAAAATGGTATAAAGAAGAGAAACAGAAAATATATATTAACTATCTTCTTCTGGGCTTCCGGGCTAGAACCGCGTCACTGGTATAACTGCCAACGTTTCGTACCCACTCGTATGGGACATCTTCAGGGCTCAAATACTGCTACTGTCTGTCGCACTGAAACTGGTGATTTACCAGTTTCAGTGCGACATATATTTCACCAGTTTCAGTGCGACAGACAGTAGCAGTAGTTGAGCCCTGAAGATGTCCCATACGAGTGGGTACGAAACGTCGGCAGTTATACCAGTGACGTGGTTCCGGCCCGGAAGCCCAGAAGCAGATGGTATGGACGACGACCGCGGAAGTCTACGTACCAGATTAAGTAAGTAGGTATTAGAGCTTCGTTCGTACTCAACTTTGAAGTTGTAACAGTCATCGCTTATTATTATAAGAAGTAATTAACTCATTTGACTATCCAAATCGTTCATTTATAAACGAAACGATTCTTTGAACATTTACATCTGATGAAAGTTTGCCTATGTAATTTTCAGACATACTCGTACCTCGCATTCATTTAAATTAATACAAAAACACATTTTGCTCTCTGATCGCATTATGAAAACAGATTGGTCAGAATTATAATAAATTTAATAAGCTTAAGCTTCACTGTACCCAAAATATTTTTTAATACTTTGCTATAAAAAACGTGCTTTCGCGTCTTTTGTTTTCATTATTTTCTTGTTATTTCCATCACATTCGTTAAACTTTCCTATTAATTTTCATTTATATATTATTATGGAGAAATGCCTTGAGCTCCTAATTTCAGCGATTCAGAAGCAATTAATCTTGAAATCCCGGGTAAATATTTACAACATAGGCGTACCCGTTACCGCAAACATTGACCCTCCTATTAATATTAACACAACGCATTAAAAATTAATTCTTGATGTATCAGCATCGGGCACATATGTATGTATATTTTTGTTTGGCGAGCCATTTTTTTACACGCGAAGTCCATTAAATTGGACAGTTATAATTGATAAAGGGCGTTTTGCGATTTTTACACAAGAAAATGAACAGTCAGTTTTATTTAGTTTTTAGTAAAATATTAGATTTATTTATTTATTTAGTGACACGTGTACAAAATTATTTTATATTATTTTTATATTATCTTATCCATTCAACAATTCACTAATTACGATTCGATCTTACCTTATCTTTTGCTTTTATTATTTCATTATTCCTTTATCGTATTAACATTTGCTTCAGTTTACATATTGATACAGTTATTGTACAGTTATTGCCTAAGTTCATTTCATAATTTTTATCCCCTTGCTTCGTTTATTTTCGAATTTTAATATTTTATATTCTTTTCATTTACTATGTGTCCTTCTGTGTACAAACTTCTATTTGCCCTAGATGAATTATAAATAATCTAAAATTTTACCTAATCGAATTAATTTTATTTTCAAACTTTGGGCTCTGTAATTAAGGCTTTGTAATTAAGGCTTTGTTCTCCAAGTATATACATATAGTGTTGAACGTATTTTCACACTCAGTTCTTGTATTTACCAGTAATTTAAAATTCTTTATCGATTTATTTACGGTTTTGACGGTATCCAATTGGTATCGGAGTTAGTGCCTTTTGTTTATGTTCCTAACCTCTCCTGTAAAACTCTTTCTATCCTTAGTAAGTAAGTGAATTTATCCGATGCGTATTTGGAGGTGTAAATGTAAATCTTTTTAATACTCACAAAGAAGAAAGAAATCTTTGTTATCTTGTTCCTTTATTGAAGTAGCAATTAAACCAACAAACGTTGAAAAGGGTTCATAATAAAATTCAACTAGATACACACCTTTAAGACTATTACATCTAATTTGTATCTATGCACCACACCGATCGGTAGAGATAGAAGAACTACTTAAATTCGCTTATTTACTTGAGATACTTTTACATGATAGGTTGGTAACAAAATCAAAAGGCAATAACACAGCCCAAATTGTAAATAATTCAACAAATTTTAAAAGGTATTTACCTTGTAAAATTTGTTGATTTGTTTACAATTACCAGGATATGAGTGAAAATATATTTAACAGTGTACATACACCAAGATTAAACCTAAATTATAGAGTCTAAAGTTTGACTATAAACAAAATGAATTTAAACAAGTAAAATTTTAGGTTAATTATAATTCAACTAATACTTTACAGACAAAAAGGCACACAAGTATCAATGTTACAATTAAAGGAGACTAAAACAGTATAATTCGAAAACGAGGTATGGGGACAAATATTACGAATTACACTTACAATGAATAACAACTGTATCAATATATAAACCGAAAAAAATGTTAATAAAGGGATAATGAAATAATAAAAGCAACGAAAGAAAAGGTAAGGTAAAGCCTAAAGTTATCTACATTAGTGAATTGCTAATTGAATAAAGTAGATAAAAAACTAAAATAAAACTGAATTGATCAAAGCGTGCGAGTACGTGCTAAATCTTTCTCATATTAATAATAAGAACAATAATATATACATATATGATACAAAATTTAAATATTGTCTTCTACAATGAACTATAGCTATGATTTATACAATAAACATCACTCATATTCTTCTAATTCTATTAATAATTTCTTTATTCGACTTTAAAACGTTTTATATCTTGAGACCCTGGAATTGAGTGTAGAACTGTTGTATTCTTACAATGCTTCTGCACTCTTTCCAGTTAACACCAATCGATGTATTGGGATAGTTCAGATGAAGTGCTCTTATATTTTAACTGTGTTGACGCTGTATTTCAAATGCATGTCTCTGTTGAAAATCAAAGACCAAGTATTCGTAGATATATAATGCTGTACTGTGATTATTTATAAACACTTACTACTTTTCTACAAGTTTAATAATGATTGATTTTCTTTATTATTCGTAATGCGCTTGTTTGGATGATGAATTTTAAATATTGGAGCGACTATTCCAAACAAGTATGCCATATTTAAATATAGACATATACAAAAAGCGTCACAAAACTTTTGCAATATGATGCACTAATGTTGCACGCTTTGACAGGTTCGGTGTAGATTGAAACCTATTCGAGATTGCACTTTAACAGTCAATTTGGTCTCTCTATATTAATTGCTCTTGAATTAACAGTGTAAACAGCTTGCTATACATCTTATATTCAGATGATATAAAAAATTGCAGAAAGGGAATTCTGGTTTGAGAAATTCTCCAAAGTCAAGACGCTTCACCTCATCCAAAGACAGTCGAACTGAACAATAGGCATATAATAAATAGTGAACTGTCTGAGCATTTATGCATTGACGATTCGTACCATTCTACACGAATATCTTTGGGTACTCCATGCCATCGACAAGCAGATAGCACGACGCTTTTCACAGTGCTCGAGAAGTGTAACAGCTTGGGGAAACAGCATCTTCACCGGCGGCGTAACTTTACTACTATGATATGCCTGCTAAATTCCATAGCAAAGTCATAGTGTCGTCTTCTTTCTAGTGACAGAAATTGTAGCGATATGGTGTTGCTAAAATGATGAAGCACTCAAAAATATTTCTTAGACTTGATTTTTTCCACCGCGATAACCCTCCGGTCTATCGCTCCTACTCCGTATTGATTATTTAGTTCCTACTGCAACATCTGCCTAGTATAGAGTGAAAACTGGGAATTTTGCGCATTTTTGTCCATGTAATAAACGGGTTGAAAGGAAGGATAATCTCCAACAATGAAGCTCTTCGTAGCCAGTTTTTAAAAGAAAATTGGAAGAGTTGGTTTGATAACTGGTTTCAAAAATGAACATGTGCATAGAATATCATAGAAATTATTTTAAAAGATAGGGAAAATTAATGTTCTGTTGTGAACTTTTGTTATCTTTACACTATCTCTAGACTACTTCGTTCGTATATTTCTTTACTACTCTCAGACTGAAATAAATTTCGTTCAATTTGAAGCTACGTTATTCATTTAATATTTTTTGTTAGAGTAACTAAGATATTATTCTATATTATCTGTTTTAAACCTTCAAAGTTACTCTGTTTGACCCTAAATAATATTGTATAAGTTTTCGTAGTGTTAAGTATAAAATTATTGAATGATAAGTCATTAGAAACTTCATTTGTTTTTGATTCTGCAGATCAGAACCCAGCACTAAAACATATATTATATTATCTTCATATATTACGACCCGAGTTTAATTTATATCAATATCGTTGACGTTAAGGATAAACAAAATAGGAAGTAAAATACTTCGTTGTTGTACGCCCCGATTGTTGCACGCCAATTTAAATTTATAAATACAATTATTCTTTTAGAAGCATGGAAACTGGTCGGTAGTTCAAATAATGCAAGAGCTTAAAACTTTTAAAAATGGTAGTGGATATACCATGGTATACCATATATGTATATATAATATTTTGCCATGATGTTGTAAGATAGATTTTCATGGTCGGAAGTTTATCTTTAGGTTTACTCGGGTGCTTTGCTGTACATACGGTCTTAAATCCCTAGAGGACTGATATCCCGACGAGTTTTCGGCAATCCCATTGCTTTCATTTTCAAGTCGATGCTGGTATAAAACTGGAAATACCATGTCACTCTTCTGTACATCGATATTTCTGCAATTTTATTAAGCATGTGGGGAGTAATTATCGCTGTGATTAGTTGCTCCCGACATTCGGTTGGCCAATTGTATGTGACTATTTCGTGATGCGAGTGTATAAGAACATGATTGTGTCTGTCAGATATTAATTTTCGCGATTGTTTTTGAAGTGTCGAAGTCCTAATGACCGGTGTGTAAAGTATATTCGTATAGAAATGAGGACAAATCCTTGCGTGCTATAGCATTGGTGGTAAGACTTCGCGTTTACACCGAGTGTAAGATGTCTGAGATAGAAGAGCTTATAAGTATTTCTAAAAAACGTAAAACACACATTTTGAATAAAGAGTTGGCCATGAAGATTCTCTTCTCTCAAAGAAAGTGCTGACCGTTCCATCTGCAAGAAATATAATGGCTTCCATTACTTTTGGCGCTATTCTTACCGCTTACCTTAAGAAAGATTAATCATTACAAATTAAAGCCAAAAATGAATTAGTTAATCAGGAAAGAAGGCATTTTCCACCAAGAGAGTACACGGCACACACAAGTGTTATTGCTAGGTTGTTGTTGCCGCACTGGCATTACTCTCCGGATTCACCGTTGTATTACTATTTCTACACCTATATTGTTTAGGTGTAGGTTGCCAGTGCGGCAACAACAATGCCTTCTTTCCTTATTAACTAAGACGCTTCTAATTCATTTTTGGCTTTAATTTGTAATGATTAATCTTGCAGGTAAGAAATCTACAAAGGGTACTAGGAAAGTTTTGCAATATAGCTTTGTTTATTTAATTATTTCAAAGTAATTTCCTCTACACTCAATACACCTCTTCATCCCCCATCAACCAATTTTTAAACCAGTTCTGCCAAGTTCCACTACGGAGTAAAACACACTCGTTGTCCCAAGCCCGTAGAATGCCCTCATCACTGGAAAACCGCCTCCCTTTTAGCTTCATTTTCACATGTGGAAACAGTGCAAAGTCGCAGGGAGCAAGATCTGGACTGTAGGGAGGGTGCTCGAGAAGTTTCAATCCTGTCATGGTCAAATATTCGGTGCAGGCTTTGGCGCGGTGAGCTGGTGCATTATCGTGATGGAGGAGCCACGTGTCCATTCATGACTTTGGCCGCAGATTCTTCATAGATCCAATGACTTTAGGGAGGCGCTGTTCACTATACCACTTAGCTGTTACTGTCTTCTGTGTGTCCAACACGACGCGTTCCACAATTCCACTCGATTTGGAAAATACAGCATTTTCATCATTTTATTCTTTACGGATCGGTATTTTCTGACAACTACAGGTGTGTCCTCATCATCAAAGACCCAAATTTTGTTTTGAGCTTTGGCCGGCACATCGTAATAGTACAGCCAAGTCTCGTCACATGTCACGATGTTGTTTACATACCGAGATTGTCCCTAATTAAACTTTTTTAGCATCTCGCCAATCCTCGCCAAGCATTTTCCTCACAGTAGTAATGCTTTCCTCCGTATCTGACGTTCGTGACCTTCCAGGTCTCTCAGCATCCTCCACAGTTAAATTTACCCTTTGGAATTCTCTATACCACCTGAATATCGTTGTGCGATGTGGACAAACATCACCTAGTGCAAGAGTCATTTCTTCGAAGCACTGGTCTATGTTTAAACCACGCATGAAGTTATAATGCAAACCTGCCCTTATCTCATTTCGTGACCAAGATGCCATCGCAAGCACTTTACACTCTCACTGCAAATGAATAACTGAGCCTATCGGCATGACGTGGCGGCTACTATGCACGTATGAACATATCTCAACATGCAGCAACAAGCAGCTTCCTACGATTCATTGTTGTGTCATATTGCAAAACTTTCCTAGTACCCTTTGTATTAGACCACCTATGGATGCGTAACGAATTTAGATTATTGCTGATCCAAATATATCGAGGCAGGGCGAGATTATTTTGAGAAATAAATGCAATTTCAAGCAACGAAATTTTAATATGATTTTCCAATTATTTTCAGTATATAAAAAAAGGTAGAGTAGACATATTCAAGCTTGTTATCCTATGTGGAAAATTGTCAATCAATTGACATAACAAACTCGTAATTTAAACAACGGTAGCGACATAATTTAATTAAAGAAACGAACTTATAAAATCGGTAAAATAAAATTTTTTTGTCCATTTTTTAAGTCAAACAGAATTGTCGAACTACATTCCTGATTGGATTCATTTAAATTACCGTGTTTGCTTTTGATGTCGCATTGTCTTTGTGAAACAGCACCACAATTCTAGCCCATTAAACTTATCTGAGTCAACGTGGGTAAACAAATTACACCTTTTTCTCCATTAGAAATGTATTTTTCCTGACCAAATTACTTTATCGCCAAGATCTGGAAATATTTAAATAACAAAGTAAACCAGTAATTTAAATTACGGCTCGTCTTCTTCAATTTGAAATTATTAATACATCGTTCTCGTTTTTAGGGGAATTTAAATTTTCTCCTTTAATTTAAAAATATTTTATATGTGAAGTATATACTTAATAATAATCCATTAGCAGCGAATAAACTTTAAAATAAAAGTAATTTTTCACTATTAATTTGTTATGAACCTGATTTAGCATCAAATAAATAAAACCTTTAAATTGTGGAAGGGTACTAAAAGCTCTAATATTCTTCGAAATTAATGGCTTCAAGATGTTGCACTTCTGTTGCGCTTAATTCGTTTTTTTATTTACTTCCTCCGGTTATCAACTCCCGTCTTCCTTGAGTCCTCTCTAGATGTTTACATCAATTTTCTTTTAAATTTATCTTTTCTATTTTCCTCTTTTTTCACTATATAATATTGTTATAATATTTCTAGTTTTTTATAGATCCTCTATATTTCGCAACCATGCCCTTCCGTAGAACTCTTTTTATAATATCCTTGCACTTTTAAATTTGCCAGATAAATATCCCTTACTGTTTCTACTTCTGTTACTACCCGCAAAACTTTTTTCCATCGTTTATCCTATTATCTGCAGATATTTTATTCATTTTTAATTTTATTTTTTAAGTATGTCAAATACATGACTTGTGAACTTCCGCAGTCGTTGTCCACATTTCATTTTCACTTGTATGAATCATCTTCAGGGCACAACTCCTACTGCTGTCATTGCACTGAAACTGTGAAAATCTGTTGCGGATGTATTTATATAGGGATGTTGTTCGTGATGGGACAATGGAACGTTGCGGTTACAGTAGAGTTGTTTGGAGATAAAAGATTGCTAAGTATTATAGCTAGGAGTAATCACATCCCGGTTTACGTTATTCGGGTGTTTTGAGATGTCTATTGTTTCATGGATTTTTCGACCATAGTAATAAATAGTTCAGGACAAAATTTTTAATTGAATATGGTGCGTAGTTTTAAGCCCATGCCCGGCAAGTGCAAAACTGGTTACGCGTAGAACAATAATCAATGTTCATGCTCTAAAACACGAGTGCCAAAAGAACACTTCGTTTCGTAAAATATATATGCTATCACACAAACAAGGATCCCGTATATATTACATGCTTCTAGAAAACATCCTGAATATTACGCAAGTGAAGACGTCCTCGGCCGAAGTACCAAGGACGCGATTCAAATTCAGTAGCCAAGATAATATGTATAACCATGAAGCAAATACATATTTGTTTTAGGTATGAACACTATATTACCAGACTATATTAAGTGGAGTTATGAATAGTATAATAATAATAATAATAATAATAATTTATTAAGTTACCCAACAGAGATTATTACTCCAAAACGGGTAACAAACAAAGAAATACAAAAAAAAAAATTAAACCATAGTTACATTGTGAAAATGAAATATGTATACGTATCTTAAAACAAAATATATTCATACAAATAGTGGTCACAGCAAATCGTACTGCAGATTGTTGAAATTCACCGCCGAATGAACCAGAGGGGCCTTCAGCAAAATATTGGTCCTTGCCGTAGGGACATAAATTAGTTGATTTGTCCTAGATCCCAGGCGTGGAACAATGAAATAAACACGCGACAGTAAATCCGGCGTATCAACACTCCCAGTAACGACACTCTGCATAAATGAAGCGCTAAGAGTTTTTCTCCTATCAGACAGCGATACGATATCATGTCGCTCCAACAACTCGTTGTAATTCACTCCACGGGCAGGATATCGACCATCACATTTAAATGAGAGGTATTTCAGAAATTTGCGCTGTATCTGTTCCAGGAGGCTAGCTTGAGATTTGTAGATGGGGTACCAGACTATAGATGCATATTCAAGTTTGGAAATAACATGAGCAAAGAAAAGAGTCTTCAAAGTGTCCATATTATGAAAGTATCGGCATGTTCGAATTATAAAACCGAGAGATCTGGAAGCCGCAGCCGTCACACCAAGAACATGATCGGAGAAAGTAAATTTCTCGTCAAATATTACCCCAAGATCTCTGATCGAGGACTTACGAGAAATCGTAACGCCGCCAATTGAGTAACAGGATTCTATTCTAGAAATCCTTCTAGAGTAAGACACTAGGAAGCACTTCTCAATGTTTAAACTTAAGCGGTTACACAAGGACCAGTTATAGATTTTGCTGACATTGGCCTGCAACAAATCAACGTCGGACAGCGAGTCAATTCGATGAAAGATTTTAATATCATCGGCGTAAGCCAAGACCGGGCAGTCGATAGACCTAATCAAGTCATCCACAAAAATATTAAACAAAAGTGGTCCAAGGTTAGACCCCTGTGGAACACCGGAGGAAGAATGAAAGAACCGAGACTTAAACCCATTGTAATAAACATAATTCATTCTATTGCTCAAATACGATTGGAACAGCTTCAACAGCGATCCACCGATACCAAAGGAACTCAGTCTACACAGCAGAAGTCGATGATCAATTAAGTCAAACGCACGGGAAAAGTCCGTATAAATGACGTCCAATTGACTACCAGCATCGAGAGATTGAGCGATCTCCTGGGATATAATGGCCAAGTTAGTTGTAGTAGACCGTTGAGTCATAAAGCCATGCTGTGCGATGGACAGATGTGGTCTGGTGCCAGCAGACACGCGCCTATAGAGCAGCATTTCAAATATTTTAGCAAAAGTGGAGATCACTGCGACAGGTCTATAATTCCGGACATCAGACTTGTCCCCCCTCTTGAATACAGGTGATATCCTAGCGACCTTCCAGACATCCGGAAACACGGACTCGCGGATGGCCTGATTAAAAATTTTGCACAATGGAATGGCCAAAACATGGGCACAGTCCCTCACCAGAAAACAGGGAATGCCATCTTCCCCAGCGGTCCACTTATTTTTTAACCTTTTAATACTCTGGGCAACCTCAGCCGGAGAGAAAGATAATATACTCAGAGGAGGAAGACCAGACACCAAATCAGGCAGTGCAGAATCAGTAGATGCAGGCAGGAAAGTTCCAGAAAAGGCCGTAGCGAATGCGTTAACAATATCCTCTGGGTGAGTATACTCATTAGCAGTATCATGAAGTTTGCCAGGTATTCTGGGAACACCCTGTCTGATTCGAATAAACTGCCAAAAGGATTGTGGATCCTCGATCAGGCTACACTCTGTCTTGCGAAGGTACGACTCATAGGCCAAACCAATATCCCTTCTAACCAACCCACGCAATCGCTGGAACTCCATCCGGTAGTAATCATGCCGCGTGGACCTCCACTTTTTGTGATAGTACGACTTCAATTTAAGGTTCCTTTTGATAGTAGAAGAGAACCAAGGAGGATGATGATGACAGAACGAGACTTAGGGACAGAACAATCCAATATACCATACACCCTACTGTAGAAAGCCCGAAGAGTCTCGTCCACACTCCCCCAGCCATCCAGGAAGGACCAATCCGACGCAGAGAAGTCAAGATAGAGCTGCCGGAAGTCAGCCCTGCGAAAGTTGTACCTAATGTTATTATTGGTAGAGAAAATGGTTGGTTTGGATGACTTAGCATTAGGTAAAGTAATATCCAAGGCAGGATGATGAGCGTCCTCAGGAAGAAGCGGCAGTGAATCGTGTAGAACCTGAATGTTGCTCGTAATATTAGACAGAACCAGGTCGAGCGTTCTATCATTCGAATTAAGAACATTATTAAACTGGCGCAGACCCATAGATCCCACAAAAGACATAAATAAACTAAGCTTTGGATCGTAAGAACCCTCATCAAAAGCAAGATGAGGAAAATTGAAATCACCGACCAAGACCACATGCCTATCCGAGACGAAGACCTCAAGTAAATCAAAAAAATTTTCTAAAGATTCGCAGTCCAGGCCAGGAGGAATATAAACCAAGACTAAGTAGTAATAAAAGTATAGTATATTAAAGAACATGTGTCATAGGACAGATCTTATCGCACAAGCCAAGTTTAGTGAAGTGAAGAGTGTGATGTCTTGTGGCACAAGTTCTTTATGTTATTTTTTCTAATTTACCTCTTTTATAATCTTTTTCAAATAATGTGTCATGGCAACTCATAATAATATTTATCAAATTATAATTTTAATTTGTAAATTTTCTATTGAAGTTCTTGTTCTTGTTAAACTTAATGGGAAATGAATGAGAATTGTTCATGTACTCCAACTGAAATTAGAGAAACTGTTGAAAATGTAAATATCGAGTGTTTTTTAAAGATCTTGAGAACTTAAAATGATAATACAAGACAGAAATATTGTTGGAATAATTTTTTTTTAGTATAATTTGGTAGGTAATTTCATGGCATTTATTTTTTAAATATGATAATTGACTACTTTTTCCAATAAATCTGGCCTTATGGCGTCAATGGTGGTTTAGAGTTGCTGGTTTGTCGACATAAACCAATGACCTAACATAGCCCCATAAAAAGTAATCTAGAGGTGTTAAATCGCACGAACGAGGGGGCCAATGAACAGGACCACTTCTGGAAATAAAGTTGTCACCAAATTGATTTTGCAATAAATCGATCGTTAAGCGCGCTGTAGGGCATGTTGCGCCGTCTTGTTGAAACTAAATGTCATCGATGTTTAGTTGATTAATTTTTGGAAACAAAAATTCTGTCAGCATGGCTCGATAGCGCTCGCCATTCTCCATAACGGCAGCTCCACCGATGATGCCGCCAGCGTGTAAACCGCACCAAACAGTCAATTTTAATGGATACAATGGTGTTTCGTTAACGGCTTGAGGATTGTCTTCGCTCCAAATACGGCAATTTTGCTTATTGACGTAGCCATTTAACCAGAAATGAGCTTCATCATTAAACACAATTCTTTGATAAAAATGCTCACCTTCGGCCAGTTTCAAATGAGCCCAATCAGCAAAAATGCGACGCAAACGATGGTTGTTTGGCTTCAATTCTTGCACGAGCGGTATTTTATAGACGTGTATTCAATACTTCAATACTTCTTTGCCTTGTTGATGATTTTCAATCGAGTAAAGTAAAATTAGTGCGAAAATGATCAATAACTAGGCCGATTATATTGACCGTAAAATGGACGAAGTGCTCTACGAACTTCGCGAACAGATTTATTTCGTTCAAAGTAAATTTCCACAATTCGGAAGCGTTTTCTGGCGTTAAACAATTTATGATGACTTGCCAAACCTTACTGAACAGAAATATCAACACACTTTGACTTTATCAGCTGTCAAACCATAGTTATCGATATCGATAGTTCTCATGCAGCTTAAAAAACACCCATTATTATAATTGATCTCCAATCTCATATCTGCTACAAAAAGGTTTATGAAATTTGAAGAATATTGCAATTTGCATTTGACAGATTGACTTCATATTTTCTAACGATTGAATTTGATATAAAATTTCAATTGACATTTTTTTAAATACACTAGAAATAGACTAGACCAAAACAGTGTACTGACAACTTATAATCGCATCGTTTTCTATGGCGTTATTATAGAAGCATATTACAAAAAAAATTGACCATGTAAAAAAATTGTATTAGTCAATATAATTTCTATCGACTTATAGACAATTTTATTGAAAACTAACAAGGACATACTAAAACGATGTAGATCTCCGAAACCAATGAACTTAACTGTTTCCTATTAAGAAATTACTTTCTCTTAAAAAGGAATGCAAGCGTTTAGAAAAATCCGGTGATGAAAAACCCCATAGAAATAACAGATACTGTGGAATTTCATAGAATAGATCATTAAGTCTCGAAATTATTATAACCAATACACAAGCTCTGCATTATCGACTAGCGAAGAAGGTCACTAACAACTTATAGTATTTGGATGGTAAATTTCTCATTTATTTCTCTACTAATACAATGTACGCTATAAACTCTTTATGTTATAAATTGTGACCAACACATTATTTCCAAGTTTAAATTCAATATTCACATTACAATTCGCACATCACTAGTACTAATCCTGTGTCATTACAAAATGTACTAAGTATTTGAATGAAACAGGTATTAATCTTACATAGAATAAAGATCAACTGACTCTTTCGGATCACACATTTATGCTTTCACTACGAATATTGACCAATTTTACACAATATTTCTACATGAAAAGAAAACCGATATTTCATATGCAGCGACCTAATAAATATATTATATTCTCCTATATTCACTTACAATAGTATTATAATAGATTCTTGAACTTTTGTTGCCCCCTCATTACCTTTAACCACATTAAAGTGAAAAATCGACGTGATGTTCCTACTTCTATCCTTTTTTAATTTCAAAAGCTTTCTATTTCTTTCTTCCAACTCACTATATTGTTCATTATTCTCTTGTCAATTTTATTTTAAAATAACTTGTTTGCAACGCCGTTAAAATGTAGTAGGTCGAAAATAATAAAGTCTTGCATTTATTCTTATTAACAAGTTTCTTAGAAGCCTGAGCTTTTGAGAAAAACTTAGATAGCAAGCTGACAATAGATCGATTTCAGTCCGAGCTAACGATATACATAATACCACGTAGTCTATAATACAAACATACACTACTGTCGAATGCATCGAACATTTAATTTTAGTATTCTCTTTTGTTTTAAAATATCTTGGAAATTATTAAATTTCGTTCAAAACGTCTCTGTTAATCGTAACGTGTTAATAACATTTTCAAAATATGTATTTTTCTTGTTTTTATCTATATATACTGTATATACAAAACAGCGTCCCAATGGTCAGCGATTTGTTTGTCGGATGTATTCATTAAGGAACTGGTGGGGATATGCTACGTCATCGAACGTTGATATGGGTATTTAAAACAGATTTATTTCCGCAGTTCTCAGCGCTATATAACAAATATTTGTCTACTTTGAATATTTCTATGATCTCTCTAAACTAAAATCATAGATACTTAACACATTCAACCCGTTGCATTTTTTCAAAGTATGTATGATCGGCGTGCACAAGATGTCAAGTTGTTTATTCATCTGTCGGCGCGTGTGTGATTCAATGCTTGTATCTGAATAATCGTGTAAAATTGCTAGAAAGTGCGTATAAAATTCACGAATATTTTTGGTTAGTTAGTCTTTATTTTCTAATTTTCAATAATTTATTATTTACCCTTTAGTATTATGGCGTCGATGATTTTGAGTTCCTGCGCAAGTCTCGAAGAAAAATTCCTAGAATCATATATTCATCGGATTTGAAAGGTGGCTTTTCGGAAACAGGATTGCTAAATAGAGAGGAACATGACGAGAATATATTGCCGCAGTTTATGTCTGCTCAGGAAGATTGGAGACCCCTTAATAACAGAGTAAAAATTTCTGTATCCTAAATTTTCGTAAAAGAATCATTGACGCTCTTCTGAAAATTAAAAATGAGCCGCTTTCATCGAAACTACTCACTCATATTCTGATGAAATATGATGGACCTCCAAGAACAATGAGAAGACGATATAAGAATTGCTATCGTTCCTAGCTGAGAATGAAGGAAGGGAAAAAGACCAAAAGAGTCAACACTTAATGCCCAGCCTGCAAAAATAAACCAACACTTTGTACTCCATGTTTTGAAGAAGTTCATAAATGAGTTATACTAATTATTTTTCATTTTGACAATTTTGTTTGACGAATTTTTTTTTTATATTAAAAACAACTCTAGAAGGTTTTTTTTTCAATTGCCAATGTATATGATGAACCACCGGTGGTACACGCCGGGTTGAACGTGCTAAAATATAGAACAATTTTTTAGTAAAAACAAAACGAGATATAAAATTAAAGAAAGTAACTCTATCATTAAGCAAGGAAGTAAAATCTACACATAAACACTTCCAAAAAGTTATTATCTAACAAGCTATAAATTGATGCTTTAAGATTATTATTAAAGAAAAATGTCATTTGAAGATAAATCAGGTAATCTAGAAGGTCAATAAATATTACTCCAGCTAGTAATAAACCTTTTGCCAAAGATTCTTTGAAAATATTCTCTAACAGGTACAGCATTATGATCATCCGTCTTTTAGGAACCAAATGATGTGTATGTCACTTAGATTACGTAGAGAAAACGTAGATATTTTTCAGAATTTAAAGTTTCTTCTATGAAAAATTAACCAATTATGTTGTTACCTAATAAACCAGCCCAAATATTTAACTTTTGTAGATATAGGGTTCGAGCGTTATAAATAAGGTATTTCTTTCTCCGTGGTAAATAAAATGTTCCTAATGAAATGAGATTTAATACATTACGACAATATATTATAAATTTAAATACTAAAATAATAAGCAGTCTTTTCACTTAAACTTTACCTAAGAATAGGAAACAAGAACTTCATATCGCGTAAACGTACATTGTGCACATGGGCGTCGCTAGAGTAATGGATTATTAAGGGTTTTTTAGAATAAAAATAACACCATTATAAATACATGCAGCATGTACTATTAATAATAAAAATACTAATAAGTTTATTGTTCGAGAGTTTTCCTGCAACAGAACAAATCGTATTAACTACAAAAGTAGACATTTAAGAAACTTTTTGGAGGAGAACAATTATATAATTTTTCTATAACGATCTTTGTATTACATAGGCCTGCAAAGAATACTTATTAAAAATTGTTTTAACTTTAGTCATCTTTTTTGTGTGCTTTTCAGTGCTGTACTCACAAATGGAAACCGTTTTCTATTACGTAGGGTTTTCTCACAAATAACAGATATATTTTAAAAATAGTAAGCCAAATACAATAAATTATGAAATGTATATTTCATTTTACATTTTACTAAAATCATAAGTAACCAAACAACACAAAATTAGTAAAACTAAATGATCTTCTTATTTAATAGTCCTTGCAGTAGCGTTTCCACTTCCCATCAAAACTTCGTTTTGTGCTTCTTCAGCTGTAGGATCGCTGTGGATCGAACAAAGGTTTGACAGCTACTCAATGTTGCCATTCGACCAAATTAATATTTCCTACGGCCAATCTAAGTTTCATTTTAATTATTAAGATTAAACACTGTAATCATTACTTGCCTTAAATGCCTAGTTGCCGATAATTTCAAGTGAAATTTGTTACTAAACAGTGCGTGATGAAATTTTTTTAACTTTTACACCGTAGGCCTGTTATCTACACTAGATTATTGAAATTAATCTCGTTATTTAATTATTCAAGTCATTTCTCTCTCTACTATATGAAATGTTTTTTCTTTGTCCATATTTTATATTATTTTACTTATGTTTATTATTTTATATGTTTAGGCAATATCGTCTTTAACCAAAATTGCTATGTAGAAAGCTTCCGCTTTGAGGTATTTTGGCAGACTCATTCTTAACAGACGATGGCACTACGCACAATATAGTGTCAGATGTATTGTGATGTCATTCACATTAAACAAAAAAAATAGAAAAAATTGAAGGTTAGCAAAAAATCAAACAAATCAGAAGCATATATAAGCTTTCTTGTGGTGACTGCTCTAAGATATATAATATATCGGTCAAAGCGTTAGTCAAGATTTTGTATCATGGTGAAATTCAAGAACGAACAACGGAAATTATTAAAAATTACTACCGCAATTTTGAATCGGTGGTCGCAGCTTTAAGAGCGCTTACTCCAATTTTCGGTCGTAACAATCATCCCACTAGACAGTCTGTGCGTACTATAGTGGATACATTCGAGTTAAAATATTCACATTGGATGTTGCTGCGCTAGTGAGATGACGCACTGGTCGAAGTACCGACAAAAACGCAGCCGTAAGTGCTTCAGTTTAAAATGAGCGAAATCAGTCGACTCCACGCCATTCACAGAAATCGGGACTCTCTCGAACCACATTGTGGCGAATTTTGCGTAAAAATCTTGGCTTACACCAAATTAACTCAAGAACTGACTCCTCTAGATCACTTGAAGCGTCGAAACTTCTCCTATTGGGTTTTGCTAAAGTTTGAAGAAAATTCTAAATTTTATAGAAAAATCATCTTCAGCGATGAAACTCCTTTTTGGCTAAATGGCTTTGTCAATAAGCAAAATATGAGTTATTGGAGAGCTGCAAACTCACATGTGCTTCAAGAGACTCCATAACAACCACAAAAAGTGAACGTATGGTGTGAATTTCATGCCGCAGTTATGATTGAACCATGTTTTTTCGTCAATGAAAATGATCACCATATTACGGTCAATGGAGTTCACTATTGTATCATGTTGGAAGACTACTTTTGACAGAATTGAATGGATTTGACATTAGTAACAGGTGGTTCTAGCAAGATGGACTACATGTCACACAGCTGATCAAGCAATTGATCTATTGAAGGAGAAGTTCAGTAACAGGGTAATCTCGAGAAATTATCCGGTTAAGTAGCAATCTCACTCATTTGATTTAATGTCGTTGGATTTCTTTTTATGAGGTTACGTTACGTCGTTGGTTTTTGCCAACAAGCCAACAACGATAAATGAGCGCAAGGACAATATCGAACTCAAAATTGCCAACGGCCGATATATATGAAACAGTAGTGGAAAAGTGTCTCCAAAGAATCGATCGCTGCAAATGTGCTCGCAGTGGTCATATGAACGAGATGGAATTCCATAGTTAAACGTAACATGCGTACTGCACCTGGAATAAATTTCAGCCCAATATCTCAATTATTCTGTGTTTTATTTAAATACAAAATTGTTATGTCAGAAATCCGATATTTTCCAGTTTAGTAATACTCTCGACAACGATTCAAGTCGTTTACAAAATAAGAGTGCTAGCATATTACACATGTATACATATTAGAGTTGGTACTGCGAGCAACAACCCGTGCTTCGAAAAAACGCAAGAGGTTTATCAGACAATAAATGTAAATAAACACTTCCCCTTTCAAGCAGCGTTTTTAGTATGCAGATGCACAAAGTGGATAAGATCGATTAAATATTTATAACAGTAAAGAGGTATTTTTGAACAGGTTTTTTATGTAACCGTGTTTGCCCTATAATAATGTCCTTATATGCAAAGACACCTAATGATGAAATACTTCCATAATTGAAATAAAAATGATTGTTAACACTTAATGTATCTACAAACCTACTACCACCAAAAATTTGTTTTAATCTTGTAAAATCTAAATCTTTTGTTAATGTACGGGTACTATCTACTTTAGCAATATAATAATACAATATTAGTATTATTGTTGACAGAGAGTCTATAGATCCGCTAAGTATTAACAAAGAATATGCCAGTAGATCATCATTAGATGTCGAACGATTATTGTCTGCATACGTGAGTTGTCTTTTAAGTTTTGCATATAAAGCTGGAATAAAACAGTAGATAGCTTTTAAAAACTTCATCGTTTTTCGAAGTATTCTCCACGAAGATTAATGCACTTTTGCATGCGTTCAAACCAACTCTGGAAGCAGTTATTCCACTTATTTATTGGTACAGTAAAATTGCGTTCTTGAAGACACCGATTACTCCTTCTGACGACTGGAACCTTTGACCACGCAGTCCGTTCCTGATTTTCGGAAAGGTAAAGAAATCGTTGGTACTTAGGGGATTGTATGGAGGATGGTCCAACAATTCGATATTTTGTTGTGTTAAAAATTCATTTGTCTTGCGTACTGTGTGCGAACTTGCATTGTTTTGGTGGAGGATGATTCATTGTTCGGGGTTGGTTTTTCGAAGTTCAGCGATGACCTGCGGCAAATAAATGGTTGTATACCAATGAGCCGTAACAATTCTTTGATCTTGTAGGGGAATTGTTGCTACATGACCTGCTTTCGAGACAAATGTTGCAACCATCTTTCTGAAGACATTTCGAGAACGCATGACTTTCGTCAACTTTTCTTCGCCTTGGAACACCGAAACAGATGACTGACGTTGATTTTCTGTTTCGTATGAGTAGATCCAAGATTTAACACCACTAACAATGTTATACACGTTTTTAGATTTTCCGACGTCGAAGCGATCTACATTGTTTTCACACCAACTCATCCTAACTGCTTTCTGTTCTTCAATTAACAGATGCAATATCCAACGGAAAACTAGTTTTTTACACACAATTCTTTAAGCGAAATTTCTTGAATTGAGGTCTTTGAAATCCCCAATAATGTTTCAATCTGGCAATATGTCATGCCATTTTTGGTGAACCTGCTCTTGGATCGTCGCTAAGACTAATCCGTCCACGTTTGAAATCTCCATACCAACGAGAACTTACTGACTGATGTGATGCTTCATTACCGAAAACAGAAACCAACACGGCGAGGCATTCTCGTTAAGATAATAGTCTTTGAAAATTATAAAAAAATTATCCCGCGAAAACGTTTTCGGTTTAATTCCATTTTTCAATTAACTTTGCAACTCTGACAGTTCGTTATAGCTACAACAATACTCGTATCGCACTGAAACTTTGTATTTAGGTTAACTACAGATGGAGGTTAATTTTTATTACTGACATTTGATTAGTGGCATCCTCTATGTCCCACTATGCAAAACTTAAGAGACATCCCACGTATAAGAACACTTATTCCACACGGTAAACACGGTTACATGAAGAAACTGTTGAAATATACCTGATGTTGCAAATACTTAACCGATCTAAGTTATTTTATGCATCTGCATACACTGAAAGTGCTGCTTCAAAGGCTAAGTGTTATGCTGGCCTAATGCTCGCAGTACCAACTCTACATATTATGTATCGTTTATCATTATTTTGCAATAGAATTCCGCGTATAAAGAGTTTAACATGCGCTTATAAATTATGCCTAATTGCCTATTCGAGGTTTATTTTATTTGTATGGAAACTTAGAGCCCATGAAATGAATTTTTGGTGAAAATTTATATTGACTTATGTGTGCAATGTTACCTATATGTTATACATATATATACATATATATATGTACCTTCCGTAAAATTGTAATTTATTTTTGTTTAAAGCTTAAATATTAACGACGATATTAGTATAACTTGCAATGTATGTAGTTTACGTGACTCTATTTCCACAGTCAACTCTGCCTTATACATTTTGTATTCCATTTGTTGTAGAAATTGAACGAGTGCCGTCCATCTGATAAGCGTCTGTTGTTACCCTTTTCCTTCGAGCCACCCCTTTCGTTCATTCTAGTAACCGGATACAGTTTCATTAATATGTAATGCCACAAACTAGCCTAATTTAATATTCATAAACTTCTGTACTTTCGGTCAGTTTTTGAGGTGAATGGAATGTATGTGCACATACATATGTATGTAAGGATTGTGTGTATAAATCTTGTAATCCTAATAACTTCGCAACCAAAATCAGATTAAATTCTTATCAAATCTCTTATATGCTTGATATAAAAGGATTGTATTATAAAGAAGTATTGACATGTGTTTTCCGCAACGTTTCAAAACAGGAATCGATTAATATTCAAAGGAGGAGAAGTCGAAACCCTACTCATTCCATAAACATATGTTCTACATATGTACATATATCTAATTATAGGTGGCTATAGAAAAGAAAAGTGAAAAAAGTTTTGTTAAAAGTGTAAAAACAGCATATATACATACACTTAGCGAAATTTCTATAATTCCATACACTTCGGTAACACCCAGAACTACTTTTCTTCGTTAAAAGTTTGCTGTTACCAGAAACTATATTTTTGAACATAAAAAAAAGTAGAAGTACACGTAGAAGTATTATCTTATAAATATTGTCCATAAATAGATAAATAAAGGAAGTACCCATAATGCTAACATATAAATGTGAGGAAATTTCTATAGTTCAACAGAGTTATTAATTTCCGAACATTTCACAAAGAGTGATCATCACTAAATATATAACATTTAAATATTTACGCCAATATCTAAATGTACCGATAGGTAAATTTCTAACTGGGGAAGAGTAAATCAAGAAAAGGTGTGTAAAATCTCATAATTTTCAAACCAACTAGGAAGAATTTCATCACCTTATTAATAATGTTATAAAATTGAATTAAGTGTATAGTAAAAGAAGATAGGAATCTAAAACGATTACGAGAGTAGTAGTCGTTAATAATTCAATATATGATTTCTGAAAGTGATGTAATTGTGGAGGAAATAAAAACTAATTTAAATTTGCCCATAATCAAGAGACATATACAACAAGTACAATAAATACTCTTAATGAAAAGACACAAGAGTCAACAGCAAGATCTTATGATGTGAAGCTATGAATGAAGAAATATCATATATTCTGATTTATTATTTTTTGAAAAATATTTTGGATGGTCTGGTCCTGATAAGCCCTGCGCAAAAAAATTGAAATTGTAGCAAGACGTGATTTTTAATAAGAAAATTATGCACGAAGAGATTCGCTTAAATTGAAGAGCGTTTTTATATTTATATATTTGTTAAAGATATTTTAGAATTGAATTATCCCCAGACACAATATTACATGAAAGTCTGGGCGAGAAAGACTTCGTGTTCATAGGTTTCTTCACAGTCTAATTAATGCTCAAGAGGATAATCGCAAGAAACTCTCAAAAGTTGCAAGCAAATCGTCGAGATAGCTCGGTTAAAGGCAACGAAATGAACTTAATTGTAAAAGGCTACAAATAGCAAAATATTATTAATAATACTGGGACTAGTACTACCAAAACTTATTTATTAATCTTAAGCAACGATACTTTCATCACGTTTTATGGTGCAATAACTGATCGTTATTCAAAGATGTGACAGTAACCATTCTTTGAAAGCTTCTCCAAAATCATTCTTGAGGCTAAGAATCTAAATAACAATAAATACATAATAAATATATACCTACAGGCAAAAGACAAATATAGTAAAAAATATTACATAAGGTACGACTTACTAAATAATATGATATATAAGAGAAAACAATAAAAAAAGAATAAAACCTGCACACATTATTTTCATAAGAACAAAACAATTGCATTAACCAAAGAAGAAAAAAAATCATATGACTAACCTCAGCTTTTGCTAATACATTCTTTTTAACACGAAGAAGTGAGAGGTTAACTGACGATCTACTACCATATCCTGCTGCCCAAAAATTGCCTCTGTAAGCAATAATGAGAAATTAACTCTATTTCTTAAAAACCTTTTAAAGTAGTTAGCACTAAAGATGTTTCTTCGATCAATTAACGACTACACGTTATGCCTCCCTAAAAGTCTATCATAGTTTAAACTACGCGTCGGATATACTCCATCAGCACTGAAAGTTAAATACTCCAAAAATTTCCATTGAACTCTTTCCAAATCAAATTGCTGGAAAATATATTTCGAATACGACAGAATAGAAGTATATTCCGTTTGGATCACCCTAGACTGTAATATAAAGTTTTTAGCGTTGCTATGTTAGAAAAACTTCTGCATGTTCATAATGTTCATATTAAAAAGCGCAAACACCAGAATAGCGAATCGTTTCTATATGCTCTGCATACTTCAACTGCGTGTTGAACAAAACAGCTAGATCTGAATCTGTTGATTTTCTAGTGATGTCAATCCAAACTGTCCAGCAGGGTAGCAATATTTAATAGGTTGCTCGCATTTGGTGTAAGTGACAATCGCAGATTTATTAATGTGCAACTAAATTTCATTAAAATGACGTCAAGCAATTATCGTCTCGTAGTTTTTTTTTATAACTTTATGCAATATGAAACGGCAGAGATTTTTGAAAATGTTTGTGAATCATCAACATACGCGAGACCTATGCAGTCCAGGAAAGACGAAATATCGTTTATACACATTCTAAATATCCATTGTAACATACGTAAGCTGATCTGTTGACCAGATAAGATTCCACAGTTACTGAAGGAAAATCAAAGGTAAAGATCATAGAAGTCAGTATAATATGATCAATTGTGTTAAATGCTTTTGCAAAATCTGTATGTATTATATCAACTCGTTGTGTCCCATTTAAGCATTGACTAATAAATTGCATAATTTCGAGTAGGTTTAATACAGTTGATCGTCCTACTCTATACCCATATTGATATATTGAAATATACGGAAAAGCACATGCATATAGCTTGTAGTACAGTAACTTCTCGAGAGCCTTGAAAAGACTTTATTCATCGAAATTGACGAGATATTCATGAAGGAGTACGGCAAGGCGTCTGACATGAAACTAGGAAGTATTATAGATGTAAATAAGTAGCTGATAGAAAATGTACTTGCACAAGTCTCAACAATGTCTAGGTTCAGTAAGCCTAAATGTTCCTGAAGTTAACTATACGAGAATTTTGGATTTGCTCCTCTTTGAAATTTCTGTTCTCCGCACTGAACTCGAACCCACGATCTCATTCTCACCGGGAATATCCTATCACCATTAAACTACAGAGACGGCGAATTTATGTCGAAATGAAACATGCAAAAAATACCTTAAGAACATACCTAGTAATCGTGTTACCTACTTCAATAATGCATTTGCTAAAATTTTGACTAAAGGCTATTGTAGGAACTACCTACTCCGTGGTCTAATAGTTAAAGGATATTTCCGGTGAGAATGAGACCGTGGATTCGAAGCCAGTGTGGAGAACAGAAATTTCAAAGAGGGGCAAATCCAGAATTCTCACATACTTAACTTTAGGAGCATCTATTATTAATTTTGAGAGAATGGGAATTCTCTCAAAATTATTCAATTGATATTATAAACTTCAGCAACGGTAATATTAAGATTGTATAGGAACAAGTCTGAAGAGGTCAAATATGCATGAAGATGAAATTTCTAAAATTAAGAAGGCAAAAGAGGGGCATTTTGCCTAACATATTGCCAGTATTGTGTTGGAACATTTATTAACGTTTTATCAACGGTAGATATAAATATATCTATCACAAACAATTCGAGCTTCATTCTTGACCAACGTTCGTTGCCTCTGAAACTCCTGATGATAATTATCAATTTGCGATGATTATATTCTCTTTGTTTTTTAGCGTGATTTTGATTATATCACACCAGAAACCTACGTGAAGAAGAAGACATTCTTGGTAAGTACTTATCAATAAGAGAATAAAATTTGTAAAAATTAGAAACGGCATCATTTACATTAGTACAATTTTCCAAAGACAACTATCGAATACCATGTCATCATACAAGCACATAAATTTAGCTTTCCGAAAGTTTATTTTGGTTAACACGACAATTTTTAAGTCTCTGATAGTAAACGATCACTCGAGTGAACTCATACTCGGATACATGGAGGATTATGATTATGCCTAACAATTACAGAACAATCAAAATTATTTGGAATCAGATCAAGATATTTACCGTTACAAATAGAAAAACAGTTATATTAACGCAGATGGAGGGCATTCATTATATTATATAAAATAGTTGATAAACAATCAACAGTCAGCACCACCATAATTGATACAAGAAACGATTTCTAGCAATCATACGCCTGGTATGAAATGAATTCAAACCAATCCAATACAGAAATTTCTGCTGGCCAATTCCTATACTGGATAAACATTATAAATCTTAAATTAAACTTAAAAAATCTTATTCAATACGGTTCTCCAAAATTTATACGAACAGCATAAATAGGAAATCATTTCAAACTACAACACTGCAAATAGTCTCCGGCGATAGTTCAACACCAATAATTACTCTATGAACTGTTAAAAAGTTGATTATTTGTAATATTCAAATGTCGACATAAAATAACATTTCTCTTATAGTTCGAACGTATCACTTAAAGTTGAATTCGATGGAGCCTGCGGTTGATTAACTTAATCACTAAGGTTGATATATAACCCCTTTCCTCATTAACTTTCGTAATTCTGTTACGCATTTCGACAACTAAGTTGTCATCATCAGCAGATAATTGCAAAGTGTCGCACCTGGTAAACAAAGGCGAAAAATATTCGTACGAAAACAAACTCCGTACGCGATCTGTACCGTTGAGAACCAAAATGTACACTGTATATGCAGAGAATGAGAATTACGAAAGTTAATGTGGAAAGAGGTTATACTATATATCAACCTTAGTGATTAAAAAAAGAAAAGAAAAAGTATCACTTATTTATCAAAGGTGATCAAACAGATAAAGCTTCAGTCAATACAAAAATTACTGAAAATATACGCAATCAACGCAACTTGAAATTTCGTATACTTTCACAAATGGATTTACTAATAAATAGAAAAAGGAAAAATTTCATCGAATAAATTAGGAAAACAATTGAAAAAAGTGATAGTTATAATAGATTATGAAACAACTAGAAATTATCTAGAAAGAATTATCATCAGATCAGTTACTGAGGTAAATAAAAATCAAAACTTTAATCGTAAAAATGACTACAAACAACACCTGAATGAACTTACTGAGGGTCATGATTAATGAAGTGTGAAGGTTGCCGACTAGTGAAACGCCAGTATAAAATAAATACTATAGCACAATTACGATGTTTATTGATCTATACTTGACAAAAATATCAAATTTCGTGAGAAATATTCATAATCAAATATTTTGCAAAAAAAGTACATACGTGTATAGTATTCTAATTGCCAATGGCATTATCTACCTAATTATTAAAAGAACACCTTTTATCTTATATAATGTCTTGAAACATAACATCGTTTCCTATTTAGTTTTATCGGTTGTTAATAGGTATTAAATAAATAAACCAATTAATAAAATTACAAAATTTGAAATATAAAGAGCACCATCTCGTATGTAATAGTCATATTAAATGGTGAACAATTGTGAATGTTCACAGTCAACTATAATAATACAGAGGTGTATAATTTGTTGCCTAAAATTAAATGGTCACATTACATTAAGGATTACACTTACTTGCTTTAAACAAATAAAATCATGAAATAATAAGTTATAAACACTTTAGTTTATGTACGAACAATACAATAGATATTCTATTTAATAATATTGCAATATGATTTTAATAATAATATATTTATTGCCCAACAGAAGATACAATATTCCAATTATAGGACAAAGAAATAAATATAAGATAATATTGGGTCTGGGAAAAAGTTCGTGGCGTTTTTCCCGATAGATGGCATTGGTTGCCGATAACTAAAGAACAACATGTCACAGCGACACCACCGACGGCTCGTTTTTTAGATGACCTTCCGAACGTTAGTTTGAGCGTAGAAACATTGTAATCGGTGCAGTGGTTGGAAAGTTATTCGCACTTGAAAATGGAGAAGAATAATGAGAAATTTCGCTATATTCTGCAATATTATTATGATAAGGGGAAGAACGCTGCGCAGGCTTGTGATAAAATTTGTGCTGTGTACGGTGAAGGTACTTTATCGAAATCTGTTGCGCGGAAATGGTTCGCTCGCTTTCGTTCTGGAAATTTCAATGTGAAAGATGAGTCACGCTCCGGTCGTCCAATCACTGAAAAATCTGATGAAATTCTTGAAAAAGTCCAACAAGATAAGCATATCAGCAGTGTCGATATTGGCATGGAGCTAGGCATTGACCACAAAATTGTTTTGAACCATTTACACAAAGCTGGTTACAAAAAAAAGCTTGACGTATGGGTTCCTCATGAGTTGAGCGTGAAAAACATGATTGACCGAATTAACATCTGCGATGCGCTGCTGAAACGGAATGAAATCGAGCCGTTTCTGAAACGTTTAATAACCGGAGATGAAAAATGGATTACGTACGATAATCGGAAGCGTAAAAGATCGTGGATAAAGGATGGTGAGCCGTCACAAGCGTTCGCTAAGCCAACATTGACGCCAAAAAAAGTGATGCTGTGTGTATGGTGGGACTGGAGGGGAATCGTCCACTACGAGCTACTTCCAACTGGTCAGACGATTGATTCTCAACTCTACTGTGCACAACTAGAGAGATTACGCCAGGCGATTGAAAGAAAACGGCCCGAATTGATTAATAGGAAAGGTGTTGTCTTCCATCATGACAACGCCCGACCACACACTTCTTTGATGACCCGTCAAAAATTGAGAGAGTTTGATTGGGAAGTTTTGATGCACCCACCTTACAGTCCGGATATAGCACCCTCTGACTATCATCTGTTTCGATCTCTGCAGAACTCTCTCAATGGAATTAAGTTGGTTTCAAAAGAAGCCTGTGAAAACTACTTGATTCAGTTTTTCGACCAGAAACCACAGAAGTTTTTCACCGATGGGATCATGGATCTACCAAAAAAATGGCGAAACATTGTCGATAATAATGGAGCATATTCGGTTTAAATGAATTCGTCCACGCGCCATGCGGGGACCAGTTGAATTTTACTGAAAAAACGCCACGAACTTTTTCCCAGACCCAATATAATATATGAGTTGTACAGTAGTATATATCGGAATAATAATCTAAACGAGTTATAATAATAATAAAACAAAATAAACTAAAGTATCCCAAAAAATAAAAATACGGACACAATACATAGTCCCCAATAGTTCTCTTGAAGGAATTGAAATTTACAAAGTTAATTTATATACTTCCAGACATTTTATTGAAGTTATAACACATAGGGGATCATAAAACAGAACCATTGTTTCATCTCCTGTGACTATGGACTCCAAAATCGGTTTTGGGTCGTCTCCACACATGTTTAAAAACGAGCGCGCACATTCGACCCGACGTTGACGTTGGAGAGCAGAAAGAAGACGCGGTACCCATCTTGCGCTAATCTTGTTCATACCCAAATGGTCATGGAGAATTCGGCGAACACTACTTTCGGAAATGTTAGACATCACTGCTAATTCCTTCACTTTCAAACGGCGATCTTCTAATACCATTTCTTCAACAATTGAAATTTTTTCAGGCGTTACCACTTCAATTGGCCGACCGGAGCGCTCATCATCTTCAAGGGATTCTTGCCCCAAACGGAAACATTTTGCCCACTTTTTTACAGTGGAATATGAAGGAGATAAATTACCATAAACGCCGTCTAAACGTTGTTTAATTTGAGTTGGTGTATGCCCTTCTTTTGTTAAGAACTTAATGACCGCACGGTACTCAATTTTCGTTACCTCAGACATTTTCATGCACTACTTGCGTTGTCTGGCTGGGTACTAAAAACTACTACTCTTAGAGCCGTAATATATATGGTGTAGGCCTTGCGCATGCGCACCTATGATGCATCGAAGTTTGAACACGTTTGAACCTGTATAAGCTTGTCAGGCCGAGAATTTATAGCGCCTACCTCGTAACATGTAATGGTGACTTAATAAGTATGTTGGTACGTGGCAATGGAAGGTAGAACGTGACAGAATGACGAGGTAGAAAATGTGGTACATAAAAATTTAATAAGTCTAAAATGGGAGAAGAATGAATACTACTGTGACGAAGGTTACACAAGAAACGCAGACCAATATAATTACGTCGAAAAGATAGGGAAAATGTATCAAAACGAGACAATAACATAGCGTGGATAAACTTGAAAACATAAGAATTTGACAAAACCCCTTTGGATTATTTACAGTTATCGTCTCTGCACCTCATAATATGGATACAAAATGACGCAAACATATTCAAGTCGAGATCTCATTGGAAAATGACCTACAATTATGAATAATAATACCCAGATTCTGCCTTGCCCGCTTAGCGATATTTTGAAATCTTTTATACACTCAGTGCGCGTTAAAAGACTGACAGCAAGTTAATAATTGCGTATTCAATCTTCTATAAAAGCTTATTACTTTACATTTGTCACGATTTAGAGGTAGATTGTTAGTTTTGCACCAATTGGATATACTAACTATGTCTACTTGAAGCTGTTCATAATCTTCCAAAGTATACACCGGACGATAAACCTTTAGATCGTCAGCAAACTAGCAAATTATCTGACAGTATCTCGCTAGTGAGGTCATTAATGAAAATAATAAAAAGGAGAGGACCCAAGTTAGACCCCTAAGGCACGCCAGATGAGGGGAAATAGGGAATGGACGAGAAGCCATTGAAAAAAACGCATTCATGTCTATTGCTCAGACACGATTTAAAGAATGCAATTAGCGAATCACTAAAACCGAATGCTCTGAGTTTGAATGGAAAAATTCCGTGGTCTATGCTATCGAAAGCCTTCGAGAAATCGGTGGAAATTGCATCCACCTGACTCCGCGAATCCAATACCTCAGAAATCCGTTGAGTGAAAATGGTCAGATTTATCACAGTAGATCTATGCTGCATGAAGCCTTGTTGATTAAATGAGATAAGTAGTCTATTGAGGGAAAAAATTTTCGAGTAAACTAATATTTCAAAGACTTTACAAAGTTAGATAAAATGGCTATAGAACGATAGTTAGAAATATTAGAGACATCACCATTCTTTAAAATGGGCACAATTCTTGCCACTTTCCAAACATCTGGAAACACCAATGTTACTGCAATATTAAATATCCTTGCCAGAGGTGCAGCGAGAACATTGGCGCAGTCTCTAATCAAGAAAACAGGGATCCGATCGTCTCCAGCTAGTTTTGCTATAGATGACAAAACATCCTCTTCAGTCACACTGGCAATAAGAAGGCACTGATCACTAAATTGCATTGTATGAAAATCATTGAGCATGTAAGGTGATCTGTATACACTATTAAAACACCTACAATAGACTGCGAATTGACAATGATGCAATTTTACATTTTATCCGGATTACAAATTCTTTTTTCGATAATAAGCTCGAGATATCTGTTTCTTAATTTGTGCTCTTAATTTCCTAAATTGTTGAAGGGAATACTCATTTTATTACGTTTATAGTCCTCATAATATTTAAATTTAAGTTTTTTAATTATTTCGCTCGTGTACCATTTCGGATAAATGTGTGAGTGGATCTTAAAAACAGGAACATGGATGTCGAAAATGGAATAGAAAGTATCATAGGAACTAGCACACATTAGTATTAATTTCGGAATAAGTATCCAAGACAGTCCATCTTATTGAAAACAGAGTCATAAAGATTTGTGAAATTAGCTTTACGGAAGTTGTAAGTTTTAATGTTATTATATGCAAATTTGAATTAAGTTGTTCTGTCAATTTTAATTAATGCACAAAACACAAAAGCAAACAATTCCCACAGAAATAAAATGTATATTTAGTTTTTAATTCTGATTAAAGAAATATTAATTTAAGTGACTAATATTAATTCTGATTAAAGAAATATTAATTTAAGTGACTAATATTAATTCTTATTCAGTTAATACAATATCAAAAATCGAAAGCTACTCTAAATCTTAATGGGTGTAGCAGAAGGATCTTTTTGAAATATTCTATATCTAAACTTAGTATAGATAATACAATCACTTGATTTGTTTTACAATAGTTTATTATTTTGGACAATATCGTTTCAACATAATTCAACCATTTTAGAGAATTTACTTAACTTGTTAGTAAACTATGACAGAATTGTATCGAAATAGTATTGTTAGAAACATTAAAATATTATTAAATAATCCAAGTAGTTATATTATTTACCATAAATTTAGTTATTTCAAATTTGTTTACAAAAATATATTAATATTGCAATAGAATAAATATTAAATTTTTTATATTACGTATCAATATTAACACTATGTTTTGTTTCCGAATGCATGTATTTTATTATTTAAGAAATATTATGAAAGATTAAATTACTATTACAAATACAAACCATATTTCCTTAAGGTCACAGTTACAAGAAACTGAAAGAAGGCTGAGTTTTAGGGTAAAAATGTTTACATAATTAAGAGTTTATGGGATAGTCTAACCTAAATAAAAGAAAAAGAATTTAGCGAATGCATAAGTATATGACTAACTATTTCAGTTTTCCTATTTGATGAATAATCTTTAAATAATACTGAGGAATCTATTGAAAGTTAATCATTAAAATTTTACTGGTGACATCTAAATATTTGAGTCAATAATAAATTTCTGTAATAATTTGACGAGTATGCAGTAGGTGGCGCTAGACGTCGTATTAGTAAATCTAAATTTCTAAAACAAATATTTAAAATACGAATATTTATTCATATTAGTAAAGTATTATGCTTTATAAACCGATTAAACGAATTTGCACAAATAGTGTTGATAATATCCAACAATTTTGTTCAGTAATAAGAACAAGATTCGTATGGCAAATCTATCAACAAATTATATAAGATTTAATTTAATGAATATTAGTTTAAAAAGCGTTTATTGTGGAGAAAGTACTACTTGAAAGACTGAATATGCATAAAAAACAAATATTCTCCTATCAGATATTTGAATAGTTGTGGATGGAATACCTCGCGTCACGTTCAGCGCATCGAGGTACATTTACTCTATTAAAAAGGAAGACAATTCAATATTTATTTCACCTCAACTTACAAAATTAGATATTGTAATTTTTATTCAAATAAGCCCGAAGGCATTTAAAATATTTGCTCACATTGCAATTGTGTTAAAAGGATTAAAGTTTATACTCGTTAGTTTACATAATTACTTAAAGTTGATAAATAATCTCTTTCCACTTACTTACTTACTTACTTAATCCTATAGACTCTTATAGCTTTCGATGTCGAGTCATGCTGGAGTCGAGTCCTCCGCTTCCCCTCTCCATATCTCCCTCCACTTTCCTCTGTTGCTCGCCAAAGCCTTTATGTTCTCCCATCCTACACCCCTCTTCTCCGCCGCCGCCAGCACTTCATCCCTCCACGTTCTTCTCGGTCTACCCTTCTTCCTCTTTCCAATCTCCCTGGCCTGAAACACCTGTCTAATCAACCTCTCCTCGCCCCTTCTCATTATATGACTCAACCACCTCAGCTGACCCTGTTCTATCGTCGTTTCTATTGCGATTATGTTTAAATTTTCTCTAAATACCTGGTTCCTAATTTTATCCATTCTCGTTTTCCCCTCTATTTTTCTCAGGAATCTCATCTATGTGCTTGTAAGTCTACTCCTCTGCCTCTGTGTTGTTGTCCAAGATTCGCACGTGTATGTCATTCTCGATTTGACAACTTTTCTAATTATTTCCGTTTTTACCTGTCTTGGTATTTCTTTCTTGCTTACGAAGCTGTTCTTTATGCTGTTATATAACCTACCGGTCTTTGCTATTCTTTCATTTATTTCGTCGTCCAGGGTTCCTTCCTTGTTTATTATCACGCCTAAGTATGTGAATCTATCCACCTGCTCTATTATCTCGCTGTCTATCTGTATCCTGTGCTTCTCCTTCCGTGCTACAATTATCATCGTTATAGTTTTCTGTTTATTTATTTTCATATTTAGTTTCTTCAGTTCTTCGTTAATAATAGTAACATTTCTTTGCAGCTGTTTCTCTGTTCCCCCTATTATCACCATGTCATCTGCATAACGTAGTTCCGTCAAGCGTACGCATTTTAATCTCCAGTATCCCACTGGATATACTTCCAGTCTATCTCTACTCTGCTTAATTGCTTCATCTAGAACCAAGCTAAAAAGCAATGGGCTCAGAATGTATCCCTGTCTCAGTTCAATTTTGTTAGCAAATGGTTTGAATTTTTCATTTCTTATTCTTATGTAACTCTCAGTTTTTTCGTAGAGACTTTGTATGTTTTGTATTAGCTCCCTTTCTATTCCTCTCCTCCTTAATATTCTCCAAACATCCTCTCTTCTAACTCTGTCAAATGCCTTCTCCATGTCAATAAAACAGGCATGTATCCGTCCTCCAGATCTAACCGCCCTCTCTGACAGTAGCCTGAGGCCAAATATGTGGTCGTTTGTTCCTCTTTCCTTTCTAAACCTACTTTGGCTCTCCTCCAGCTCGTTCTCTAAACTACTTCCCAAGTCTATGATCCTATATTCTTTTCATATTTTGTATACATGTTTCAGCATCTAAGTTGTCATCATCAGCAGATAATTATACAGTGTCACACCTGGAAACAGCGGCAAATTCTGTACACAATCTGTACCGTCGAAAGCTAAAACAGATTGGTTTTTGATTTGTTTCCAGGTGTGACACTGCTTAAGACTGACTGACTGCGTCACTGTCGCTACCGGGTACTTGCATGACGCTTCCCCAAGGTTGATAGTGTCAACATTTCCACTCTATTGGGGGTGCATGGGTACCTCGATGCGTTGAACGTGAAGCGAGGTATTTTAACAGGTACGTTGCTTTCGTATTTGAACGGATATTTGTACGTATATAACGATTTCTATTTAGTGTTTGAACTGTTATATATATACTTGAAGAATTACATGCACATGCATCTCCACATACCGAACACTTTGCTGTTCAAAATAAAATTGTTCAAAACGTTTATGTGTTTTATTTCAAATACATAGGGCGCTCGAACCAGAGAGTACCTTAACAGGAGTTATATGTCAACCTTAAGTGATTAAGTTAATCAACCACAGCCTCGATAAAATTTACCTTTGCTTTACATGTTTATTATCAAAAAAAAAGAAGAAAAGATAACATTTTAAATTAATAAATCTAATTATATAATTTATACTATTATTAATTAAAATAATTCAATTACAAAGTGTTCCTTTACATTGGGCGTCATTACGTGTTATGATTTGTGATATACTTTCGTTAATTATTTATTTGTAAAACTAATTATACGTTATGTGATAAAATATATTATAAAATAATTTACTCATGTATAAATATTTAAATTTATCGCTTTCACTTTGATTATATTTTTAACCTACTGTACGTAGATTATTAAAAACTTATTATCATAATATTTTAAGTTTAATTGTAATAATTTTATTTATAAGTAACAAAATATAAATTTTACCCTTGACAATAATTAATACTTACATGTATATAAATACTAGCTTATATTTTTCTATTAATTACATGTCAGAGATTTATATGATATTTTAAATCTGTATATGTAGGTTTCTAAAATATTCATTATACTATATTATTGTTCTGTTTAATATGTAAGTTCTTAATCTGGTATGTAGACTTCCGCGGTCGTGGTCCATGTTATGTGCTTCTGGGTTTCCGGGCTGGAACCGCGTCACTTGTATATCTGCCGACGTTTTTTTTATGGAGGCATTCGAACAACAATCCTACACTCCCATCACCAAAAACCAAAATGTTGGTTAAGATATGTGGATGACACCTTCGTTATTTGGCCGCATGGTCGGGATTCCTTGAACAACTTCCTTGTTTTCTTAAATTCACAACACGATTCCATAAGTTTCACCATGGAGAGTGAATCCGAAAGTTCCCTTGCTTTCCTTGACGTATTGGTAACTCGACATCTGGATGGTTCACTAGGACATTCAGTGTACCGCAATCCCACACACACTGACCGGTATCTTAATGCCCTCTCCAATCATCATCCCGCCCAGAAACAGGGAGTTATCAATTCCTTAGTCCAAAGAGCTGTCAACATATCTGACCAGCATTCTATATCCCAGGAATTAAGTCATTTTACCAAAGATCTTATAAATAATAATTTCTCCAGCCATAATATTCAACGAACCATAGATCGACATCTTAATCCCACAATTTAATACACAGCTTACATCATATCTCCCCCTCTCTAAAGCCCACCTACCATATATACAAAGTGTTACTGACCGCATCAGTAAGGTTCTTCTCAAAAACAACATTAAAACCATCTTCAAACCCCATTCCAAATTATCTGACCCTTTTTCCGTAAAAGACCATGTTTCTTTAAAATCACCTGGTGCGTACAGGATTCCTTGCTCATGCGGTAGGGCATATATTAGTGAAACAAAGCGGTCTGTCGGCACTCGTGTTTCTGAACATGAGCGTTGTATTAGGTTGCTGGGCATAGCTGATTCTGCACTTGCATAGGCTATAAACCGGGCACCATATTCAGTTTAATTCGACCAAGATCCTATCCCGCACTAACCATTATTATAGTCGCAAAATCCGTGAAACTATAGAGATTTCTAAGCACCCCCTACATAACGCTTGGCAATCCTGCATCTCCAAACTACCCAACCGCAACCGTAACGCTCCATTGACCCATGACCCATTACCCATATATAAACCCGTCCACCATCGTCCACCAGTTTCAGTGCAGTAGTTCAACCCTGAAGATGTCCCATGCAAATGGATATGAAACGTCGGCAGATATACAAGTGACGAGGTTCCAGCCCGGAAACCCAAAAGCAGATAGCATGTAAGTTCTTATTTTTACACTAAAGATTATTTTATTCTGATGTACATATACAGATTTCATTTTATTGTTTGTAATTATAATTTGATAAATAAAATTTATTATTTTCAAATTTAGACGACTATAATAATAATGATAAGTTTTATATTTAAATTGCTATATATAGTAGCATGTATAAGTATGTGACCACTTCAAATTCTTCAACTCTTTAACAATATTGTTGCTATATTTAATATTATTCTACTTTTACTCTCATAATAAAGTTCTACAAATTGAAAAAGTATTGTTAAATGGAAAAGAAAGCAGTTTCTGCAAAAATATTTTTAGTTAAACCTACACGGGTAATTTGTCTCTTGTCAATGATTATTTCGTTGTCGTGCCCAATTTGAGTTAGTACGTGACTGTATTTTCAAGCCTTTAGTTGAATTATTGTGCTTTCAATCATAAAGGACTTGTTTACTTTAGTACAAGTGCCTGTAAATATTTTTATGATACTGTAATAATTTATTTTATTCTCTCATCGCTCATGTTCAGAAACACGAGTGCCGACAGACCGCTTTGTTTCACCAATATATGCCCTGCCGCATGAACAAGGAATCCTGTACACACCAGGCGATTCTAAAGAAACATGGTCTTTTACGGAAAAAGGGTCAGATAATTTGGAATGGGGTTTGAAGATGGTTTTGATGTTGTTTTTGAGAAGAACCCTACTGATGCGGTCAGTGACACCTTGTATATAGGGTAGGTGGGCTTTAGAGAGGGGAAGAGATGATGTAAGCTGTGTATTAAGTTGTGAGATTTTGGGATTAAGATGTCGATCAATGGTTCGCTGAATATTATGGTTGGAGAAATTATTATTTATAAGAGCTTTGGTAACATGACTTAATTCCTGGGATATAGAATGCTGGTCAGATATGTTGACAGCTCTTTGGTTACCAAAGCTCTTATAAATAATAATTTCTCCAACCATAATATTCAGCGAACCATTGATCGACATCTTAATCCCAAAATCTCACAACTTAATACACAGCTTACATTATCTCTTCCCCTCTCTAAAGCCCACCTACCCTATATACAAGGTGTCACTGACCGCATCAGTAGGGTTCTTCTCAAAAACAACATCAAAACCATCTTCAAACCCCATTCCAAATTATCTGACCCTTTTTCCGTAAAAGACCATGTTTCTTTAGAATCGCCTGGTGTGTACAGGATTCCTTGTTCATGCGGCAGGGCATATATTGGTGAAACATAGCGGTCTGTCGGCACTCGTGTTTCTGAACATGAGCGTTGTACTAGATTGCTGCGCATAGCCGGTTCTGCACTTGCCGAGCATAGGCTGGAAACCGGGCACCATATTCAGTTTAATTCGACCAAGATCCTATCCCGCACTAACCATTTCTATGGTCGCAAAATCCGTGAAACTATAGAGATCTTTAAACACCCCAATAACCTTAACCGCGATGATGGCTACCCCCTACATAACGCTTGGCAATCGTGCATTTCTAATCTACCCAACCGCAACCGTAACGCTCCATTGACCCATGACCCATTATCCATATATAAACGCGTCCCCCATCGACTTACACCAGTTTCAGTGCAGTAGGTCAGCCCTGAAGATGTCCCATACAAATGGGTACGAAACGTCGGCAGATATACTAGTGACGCGGTTCCAGCCCGGAAACCCAGAAGCAGATAGCATGGACCACGACCGCGGAAGTCTACGTACCAAATTAAGTCAATGATAAATTGCAGAAAGAATGAAATGTTTCGATTTTTGAAATTATTGAAGTAACCGCTTTTTTAGTAAACAAGAAAAGAACGGAAAAGCCAAGAAAAGTAAAAGAATGTCCTGCTCAGTATTTGCGATTGACATCCTTGCAAAATTGAACGAAATCTTCTAAAGAATTAAAAGAAGATTTTCATAAGTCGACATGAGTTTCCACGCATCCTTCTACCGCTTGGCGCTATGTAATTAAACAGAGACTTAAAGGTTGCGCTGCAAAAAGGGAGCTATTACTGCTAAAAGGTAATAAACAGAAACGGGGAATGGGAATATATCCATGCATAGTCTATAAATACGTTCCCATTGAACAATGAACGAGTGACGATGAGTACTTTAGACAGATATGTCCAAATTTGAAGTATTCCAAAAGTGTGTTCTGACAAAACTGTCCGATAGTTTACCCGAGGGCGTGAGAAGTATCATATTTGTGGCCGTACTAAATATTATTATTATTATCTATATTATTAATATTTTTCAGTTATATTTATTATTTTTGTTTGTATTATTTTATTTACTATGTGAAAATAGCTTTTTAGTTATTTTTTTGAAAATAATGCAGAACGATAAATTTCGTATGGTGATCACTTACTTATGAACAGCCCTGTATAACTGCATCATAAATCGCTTAAATACAGAGCAATAGAATTTACTGTTTTCAGTTAAACTGCGCTTTTATTAAAGGTTAATTATTTATTTCATTACAGGCCCTCATAATCTGGAGATAACGAACATTATTAACGTTTACTACGCCTACAGTACATTTGTAGACGTTATCGCTATGCAGAGTCGTAAAATTTTGGTACCGTTTTAAAATTAATTATAGACATTGTTCAGTAAACGATTCACTTTCAAAATATGTTCGTTATTTTTTAATACACTCGAATACGTAGAAAATTTTTGGATCAAAGGAAGATACGTTTATCTAATTTCACTCCATCATGTATAGAATAGATGTTATGGACATTTTTTCTTGTATGTATTACGCTAATTATATATATATTTTACTATGTATAAAAGTGCGATATACCAGGTAACTTAATTAGTCCAGATTTCATTCATGACAAAAAATTCTATAAAAATATAAAATTGAACGTTTTTCGTGCAATTTCATTTGTGTCTTAAATACATGATTGATTTCCATACTATAAGCGTTGTCATTATCTAATTTATCTGCACTATTGAGGTAAAAGAGCAACTATACTTTATGTAAAATGCAATGAGTGGAAAGTATGTACAAGAGGAATATCTAAGCATATAATTTTTTTATAGTTTATTAGATCCGATTTATTTATTATTTTTGTTTTGCCATTATTTTGTTAAAGAACGTGGTATATTATAGGAAAATAGTTTGATATTTAATATGGAAGAAAAAAAATTTAAACCTATTTAGCCTCAGGTGTCGAAAGGTTGGTATTGAAGTAGACAATACGAAACTGCTTGCAAAGAAGTAGTCTATCCATAAAAAGATCTTTGGTATGTTTTGCAAAGAAAATCTCAAGAAATATTAACGACAGATCGATAACTGAAGTAAGTAACGGTGGTATAGGAATTAGTGAAAGTCGATCTGTATTTTATATTTGGTGAAGTTCCTAGAATTATTAGGTAAAAATTTTGGAACTAACAATATTCCCTAACGCATCATCTGCCTTAATAAATTACACAAATACCGATTGATTCGTCCAATAAATAAATTCTATTAGGTCATATAAATAAATAGTTTGTTTGAAAAACGGATTGCTCATAGATGTTAAGACGAATGTATTGAAATGGATATATTTATTCGATTGTGGACGCATGCATAGGTGTTTTTTTTTGTTTCCAGGATATGTACAGAGAAAAACCTGATTGTATCTAAACCATGCTAATGGTATAAAATGGCATAAAAATTTGTTTAGAAATGGTGACGGAAGAGATAGGTTTTAAATATGTAATAATATTATTAAAATCATTAATATTAAAATGAGACACAAAAACGGATAGCCCACAGATGTAAATAGATCGAAGAGTAATATAGCGAAGTGGATATATTAATTCGAATCAATTTTATCTGATTGTCGATGCATGTATGGGTGTTTTTTTTTTGTTCCCAGGAAATGTACAGACGAAAACCTGATTGTATCTAAACCATGCTAATAATACTAGCTCATTATTTACATATAAATCTGTCTAGAAATGGTAACTGAAGCGATAAGTTTTAAATACTTATTATTAAAACCATTAATATTAAAACGAGATTTGCCAACGCAATCAGCTGAAGGGAGAAAAAACTACATCGTTAGAGAGTGAGATGTCTATTTTAATTTATAGGTAGTTGAAATCTAAATACATGTATATCTAATACATTTTGTAAACAGATGAATTGTTTCGCTAATATTAATAATTAATTGCAATCGTAAGATTTTGTTGCATTATTCGCTAAAGAAAGGCAGCGTCTACAAAGGGTATTAGGAAAGTTTTGCAATATGACGCAACAATGGAACAATATGAAGCTGAGACATGTTCATACGTGCATTAGTAGCTGCCGGACCATGTCGATGGGCTCAGTTATTCATTAGCAGTGAGTGGTCACGAAATGAAATAAGGGCAGTTTTGCGTTAAACATAGACCAGTGCTACGTAGAAACGACTCTTGCATTAGGTGATGTTTGTCCAAATTACACAACGATATTCAGGTGGTATAGAGAATTCCAAAGGGGAAATTTAACTGTGGAGGATGCTGAGAGGCCGGGAAGGCCACGAACGTCAGTTACGGAGGAAAACGTTACTACTGTGAGGAAAATGCTTGGCGAGGACAGGCGAGTGACCTGTCAACATATAGAGGTCTTCAAGTCTAAATGCATCAGCAATTCGTTCGATTCTGCATGATCATTTGCACGTGAAGAAACTTTGTTCTCTCTGGTTCTTTGTTTGTTTGGGTCTTTGATGATGAGGACACACCCGTAGTTGTTATACTGAACAGTGCCTGCCTAAAGTCATTGGATCTATGAAGATCCTACGGCCAAAGTCAAGAATGGACACCTGGTTCCTCCATCACGATAATGCTCCAGCTCACCGCGCCAAAGCCTGCACCGAATATTTGACCACGACAGGATTGAAACTTCTCGAGCAGCCTCCCTACAGTCCAGATCTTGGTCCCTGTGACTTTGTAGTGTTCCCGCATGTGAAAATTAAGCTGAAAGGGAGGCGGTTTTCCAGTGCTGAGGACCTTCTGCGGGCTTGGGACAACGAGAGTGCTTTACTCCCTAGTGAAACCTAGCAGAACTGGTTTAAAAATTAGTTTCGGAGGATGGAGAGGTGTATTGAGTGTAGAGGAAATTACTTTGCAAAAATTAAATAAACAAACTGTATTGCAAAACTTTCCTAGTACCCTTTGTAATATAAACTTCTAGTTTCCTTAAAAAGCTGTTTTTTTTTGAGGTTTTCTATAAAATCCTAAGCTGTACAACATTTTTCTCTAAATAATTCAGGACCTTCGAGTCCGCTAGGCAAAAACCTGTTTCCTGAAATATTGGAACGTTCCGCAATTGCAATATAGTAACCTCGTCGATGACACTTGCTGCCCAAGCATTTAAGAGAAGTACTAAACTTATTTTAACAACAGTATTATATATCTCTACTAATATAAATTTATAATATTTACGCAAACAAAATGAAAATAACGGTGATGATTCTAATATTCGTCCAGCACGACAAGAAACGGATTTATTACGAACCCTTTCGTTGTCATTAAATGAAGAAGAAGGAGAACTGAAAGTAAGCGATACGGATTGGCTGGAATTTTATATAGGAAGGCGTAATAGTATGAAGATGTTGGTGAATTGAAGATTTTTTAAATAATTTTCAAAGTTGTCGACAACATCTTTAGTACTTATGGGAATGGCCTCCCACGACGAGTAACTTTTTGTAAATTGTTGGAAACATACACCCGTGAATAACTTTTTTGCAATTCGTGTTTTTTACAGATAAAGCTGGCATTGCAAGAACTGGTATTTTCACAATTTAATTCCTTGAGGAAGAAAATTATTGACGATATAATTGGTTTTTTTGTATTACTTGGACGATTTTCTAGCCAGAATTATAGATATTTTTTATAAAATGACCTACCAGAAATACTCTAAGTTCTTCCGCTATGTTAGAAGACACCAGGCTCTTTGTTCTGATGAAATATGAATTATGGATATATATATATATATATATATATATATATATATATATACTAAAAGATTTGTCGTGCTGAGCCTGTGTCGTGCTGAGCCTTTGGCGTGCTGAGCCTTTGGCGTGCTTTGTACGGCTTCTGATCTTAATCCTCAAGATTAATATGTACTGGGACATCTAAATTCTGTACTCCACCCCATTTCAAGAAATTAGCACACAATGAAATGGAACACACCTGGAATTTTTAAACGTATGAGGTAGTCCATGATCCAAATTAAATCCTGTACAAGAAAACCTCTTATTGCAATTACATCAGAAAGTGTTAACTGATATATAACAAAAGAGATTACTGAAATGTTAAATCTTCATCATTTAAACATTCACGAGCAAGTTCGACATTTGTATCTTTTATGAAGTTAAAAAATTTACTTCATGGGGTGTATAAACATCTTCGATGCATTTTTTGAAGGTGATGAAAACGATTATTTTTTAAAGTAACTGGTAACTGGTAATGAAAAGTGTATTGTTTAGAACAGTATGATGTGAAAACGATATTGGTCCCCACCTGAAGATCCGCCTAAAACGATATCGAAAAACTTAGAGAAAAATTAGAGAAAGCATGATTGGTTTTTGAATGTGTTGTGTTTATGAGCTTCTGACGAGGATCAAAACAATTAATCCAATTGTGTACTACTGTTAATTTCATAGTTTAGACGAATTCATCACCTAAAAACGCCCAAAGTTCTTTAACCCTAAAGGAGTGATATTTCATCGCGATAACGCGAGACCACACACAAATTTGATCACTCCCCAAAGGTTATCATATCTTGAATGAGATATGCTATCACCTCCAATATACTTTCACTTACTTCGTTCTCTTCTTTCTACCGTGCTATAACGTTCGTCTCAGATGAGATTTTGAATCAGCACCTTATAGAGTTCTTTGCTTATATAGGGTCTTCACTGAACGAGGAATTATGAAGATCATCAAAAGATAGTAAAGGATTATTGAAGAAACCGGACAATATGTAATTAATTGATCTTGTTTCTATATTAATAATGATCTATGAAAAAAATAGAAAAGATAAGTCATTACTTTTCCGACCGCACAATTAGTTTAATTTCTATTTACTTAAACACACAGACGAACAATAAATATTCTCTAATTTAATTACAAAATTGTAAGGTTTTTAAACAACTGAATATTAAATAACTTTTTAACATATTTGAAACAATAACACATGAAAATGTACAAATGAAGAATTATTTGATATTCAACAGATTAGAAATTCAAATCAACAATTCGTTGCTACTAAATATATTAAAAACTATTTGCATAAGAATAGAAATTTTTGTTACGATAACGTGAAATTAAAGCCAAGGTCAAAGGGAACTTCACAAATAATTTAGTAGAGTTCCAAGACTGTTCTAAAGTGCATATCAAAATAAGTTTTACATTGCACTAAAACAGCCAAACATTTTTTAATTAACAACACCTCCAACAATTATTTAAAATTACAAATACGCCAAAAAAACAGAATTTCAAAGCAAATCTTTTAACATCTGCGTATTCATGGGAGTGCAAACTAAGAATAGCGTTTGCAATGTCAAACAGGATCTACATTTTATTTCGATTGTAATCATAGTTATAATAATTTATTTATGCAATAACAATTACAAAAATGTCAAAAGTAAATTTATTTGTATGCCAAAATACATGCATATATGTAAATAAAACGGTATAAGAAAAAATCATAAAATTTTCATAAAAAGTTGGTTAAACGAAATTTTGCAGAGAACATATAAATATATAATATACAAAGGGTACCAGGAAAGTTTTGCAATATTACGCAACAATGAATCGTAGAAAGCTGCTTGTTGCTGCATGTTGAAACATGTTCATATATGCATAGTAGCCGCCGCGCCATGTCGATGGGCTCAGTTATTCATTAGCAGTGAGAGTGTAAAGTGGTTGCGATGGCATCGTGGTCACGAAATGAGATAAGGGCAGTTTTTTAAACATAGACCAGTGCTTCGAAGAAATGACTCTTGCACTAGGTGGTGTTTATCCACATCGCACAAGGATATTCAAGTGGTATATAGAATTCCAAAGGGAAAATTTAACTGTGAAGGATGCTGATAAACCGGAAGGCCACGAACGTCAGTTACGTAGGAAAACGTTACTACTGTGAGGAAAAAGCTTGGCGAGTACAGGCGAATGACCTACCAACAGATAGAGGGTACTTTAGGCCTAAATGCACCAGCAATTCGTTAGATTCTGCATGATCATTTGCACGTGAAGAAACTTTGTTCTCTCTGGGTGCCGCATCGACTGACTGAGGAGCAGATGACACGACGTGTAACTTAGTGCCGGGAGATGCTAAAAAAAGTTTAATAATGGACAATCTCGGTATGTGAACAACTTCGTGACAGATGACGAGACTTGGCTGTACTATTACGACCAAAGCTCAAAAAAAGTTTGGATCTTTGATGATGAGGACACACCCATAGAAAATCCCGATCTGTAAAGGAGAAAATGATGTATTTTTCAAATCGAGTGGAATTGTGGAAGGCGTCGTTTTTGACACAGAAGTCAATCACAGCTAAGTAGTATACTTAGCAGTTCCTGCCTAAAGTCATTGGATCTATGAAGAATCTGCGGCCAAAGTCAAGAATGGACACCTGGTTCCTCCATCACGATAATGCTCCAGCTCACCGCGCCAAAGCCTGCAACTGACCACGACAGGAGTGAAACTTCTCGAGCACCCTCCCTACAGTCCAGATTCCAGATCTTGCTCTCTACGACTTTGCACTGTTCCCGCATGTGAAAATGAAGCTAAAAGGGAGGCGGTTTTCCAGTGATGACCTTCTGCGAGCTTGGGACAACGATTGTGCTCTACTCCCTAGTGAAACTTGGCGGAACTGGTTTAAAGATTGGTTTCCGAGGATGGAGAGGTGTATTGATTGTAGAGGAAATTACTTTGAAAAAATTAAATAAATAAAGCTGTATTGCCAAACTTTCCTAGTACCCTATGTATATAAAGGAATAAAGATTAAAGACGAACACGTAATTATTTGAACGGCAATTGTAGGTTGTGTATATATTCATTAACTAAGTAGTAAGTCTTTTTAATTACCAATATTTTCACCGTGGTACGGAACATCACATAGTTCATACTTTAATATTTGACAGCAATACAGTTGAACCTCCCAGTAATCAACGATGGATTGAGTTGTTTTTATCCCCTGACATAGTGTCCTAAGATTGTTTTTACTTCTAGTATTATATTCGTCGCCTAGTTCACAGAAAATAAATTTATTTTTATTTTTATACACTTAGTTGACTGTCGTAAGCACACTTATATTCAGGCGATGTTGCTAATAATTTTGGTCAATAAACTCATTTTTACAACTTTCTAGATGTCTTAAATTTCCTATAATTTGCAGTGCTATTTTCTGATAAAGAAATTCTTCTTGTGTCTGCAAACATTCCTTATAAAATTATGCCATAGATTGCAACAGTGCGAAAACTCGCAAAAATATGTAAACCGAACTAATAAGTGGAAATATGTTTTAATCATCACGCAGCTTTAAGTTTTTCGTATTTCAGAAATAATGTGTTATATCCAATATAATTTATCTATTATTGGATTGTAATGCACGTGTTTTCACCAATCGTTTTTGTAATTAACCTTAATGTTTGGTTTTTATTCATACGCAACGACAAGTTGTTACTATAGAACTATTTATTTAATTCATATGATTTTGTTTACTTTCACGCCAATTTCAGTAGATTCTCTAACCATTAAGGTTGAATCCCCCGAGCAAAGGTCGGTGGGTCGTCTACATATTCAAATTAGTTTATTGTTAATTGAGAATATTTCGTCATTGATTAAATTTCAAAAGTGATTCCACATATTTCTTATCCAATGCGATATATAAAACGCCAAAGACACAAGTTTCAAAAAGTGCTCGTAATTAGCTTTTAACAAGAATAATTCACAGATTCTCTATTACTTAACAAAGTTCAGTTATTGTGCTTATACAAGCACTTAATTTACATAATTTATTGATACAAATAACACGGTAGTATTTTAATATCCTTTTCTATGAGTTAGTAAAAGTGATAAATTAAAATATAAAATTGATCTGAATATCTCTCTGAAAGGTAAGTTTGATGAAGCCTGTGATTTATTAACTTAATCACTTAAGGTTGATATATAACACCTTTCCACATTAGTTTTCGTTTCTACATACTTATTTTGACAACTAAGTTGTCATCATCAGCAGATAATTAAACAATGTCGCACCTGGAAATCACGGCAAAAAACCTGCACGAAGTAGGTTCTGTATACGATCTGTACTGTCGAAAGCCAAAATGCACACTGTATATTCGTTTCACATAATTCTTAAAGAAATTGTATTCTAGTCTTAAACTAACCTGAGAACACATATCTGCATGCGTCTACTACACCCTCCTTCGTCTATCGTATAAGATGTCAAAGAGAGATGAGTTATGGGTAGGGCCCATACATATGAAAGCATGTACATTTTGAAGAGTAAGGGTCATGAGTTGAACACTGATATGGGTCCTATCCATAACTCATCTCTCTTTGACCTTTTATACGATAGACGAGGGAGGGTGTTATATATGTATGCAGGTAAATTTGTTTAGGATAGTTTAAGACTAGAATACAATTTTGTAAAGATTTATGTGAAACGAACGGTGTACGTTTTGGTTTTCGAGGGTATAGATCGTTTACGAAATTTGTTACGTGCGGGTCTTTTGCGTGGTTTCCAGATGTGATACTATTTAATTACTGCTGATGATGATAACTTGGTTGTCGAAATACGTATAAAGAATACGAAAATTAATGTGTAAAGGGGTTGTATAGCAATCTTAAGTGATTAAATCTCTATGAAACTTAATAATAAGCATTGTCACATTCCAGTTTCTTTACTTCTTGTGTAAATTAAGTTGTAAGTAGATCACCGGAAATGCTTCGATGAACGGAAAAAGGAGTTTAACTATATATAGTTAATGTTGACAAGAATTCTTAAAGGATTTAAGCTTTGTTTAGGAACTGCTATTACTGATAGAAATATTGCAATTGCAAGCAACGTGATAGAGGAAGTCAATTCAAGTAATACCGAATATTAGTATTGCAGAACTATTTGGGTGAACAGAAACTTTGTGATCACTCGATGTCTCATAATTTGAACCAGTTCGACAATTTTGGTCACTTGATGCAAAGGCACTCACATTCTTTGCCTGTAGATTTTCTCATCTGATTTATAACCTTGAAATCTATAATAAAATTTTCATATAAGTTATATTTGCACTCCATGATAGCGAACTACACATTTAATTAATAGGTTGTTTTAACCCATATAAAACAAATGTAAGCTGCGGAAAATGTATTTTTCTTCAGCCAATTCCATTCCTTCAAAATATAGATAAACAATACAACTTCAGAAATATGGATTTTTTATGGTTTTAAAACTGGTAACCTCTATTGAAAATGTATATTAAATACATCGAAAATAAACAAAGTTTTCTAAGTAGGATATGGTGTATTACCATTTACTATTAGATTCAAAATTAACATTCCAGGATATGCAAAACGTTCTTAACATGGATTCTTGCACTTTCTATAATAAACCTATTTTTGTTTTTATTTTTTTGCACCATAATTATTATGAAATATTTTAGATGCAACTAGTTACAACATAATAATAATACATTTATAATCTTAAATATTTAGAGTGCATTAAATGTCCATAATTTAAACATTATAAATCTCTACTTTTGCGGAAATATACCTGTATTCATTATATAAATAAGCACGTTATCTCTATGCCTCAATTTTCGAAGAATAATGAACATATTAATTAGTATGACATGTTAATAATTGGATGACGCACTTTTAAACTCTTTGAGATTAGTGTACTTATTATGAACCATGAGTTTCGAAATAATTGAAAAAATACTGTTTTCCATCAAAACTCTATTTTAATGTAGCCCATGAATATACATAAGTTTTGTTGATTTTATTTGTTTTTCTGATGTTCGTTAATTTGTTATATAGGGTGTTTTTAAGAGCTTAAGAACTTGAAGAAATGATAACACAAAACAGAAATATTGTTGGAATGAAATTATTGTATTATAATCTGGTAGATAATTTCGTGGCATTTTTTTAAATACGATTTCCGGCATATGTCCGCCGCGACTACGAGTTACATGGTCAATTCGATCAGTCCGATTTTTGACTACTTTTTCCAATAAATTTGCCCTATGGCGCCAATGGTGGCTTGAATATTGGCTTCCAATGCTTCAAGAGTTGCTGGTTTGTCTAATTTTGCAATAAATCGATTGTTAAGCGCGCTGTATGGCAAGTTGCGCCGTCTTGTTGGAACCAAATGTCGTCGATGTAGTTGATTAATTTTTGTAAACAAAAATTCAGTCAACATGGCCCGATAGCGCTCGCCATTCACCATAACGGCAGCTCCTTCTTCATTTCGAAAGAAATAAGGACCGATGATGCTGCCAGCGTGTAAACGGCACCAAACAGTCAATTTTAATGGATGTAATGGTGATTCGCTCATCTTCGGCCAGTTTCAAACCAGCCCAATCAGCAAAAATGCGACGCAAACGATAGTCGTTTGGCTTCAATTCTTGCATGAGTTGTATTTTATAGGCACGTAAGCCAAGATCCTTACGTAAAATTTTCCAGGTAGTCGAAAGATAAAGGCCAACAAGTTGAGACGTTTTCTCCAATACTTCGCGCTACATCAGCAAAATTCTCTTCAGTACGCACATTTCTTTGTCTCGTTGATGGTTTTGAATCGAGAAGAGTCGAATTAGTGCGAAAACTGTGCGAATGACTTGCTCACTAGGCTGATTACGTTGACAGTAAAGTGGACGAAGTACTCTATGAACTTCGTGAACAGATTTATTTTTTAGTAGTAGTAAATTTCCACAATTTGGAAGCGTTTTCTGGCGTTAAACGATTCATGATGACTTGCCAAACCTTGCTGAATAGAACAATAAAATGTAGTAATTACTCTAGTTTTTAATTTTTTTAGAACTAATGTACTATAAAATAACCATAAACAGTGTCAAAACCGTAAAATACGATTTTTTTAGTAATTTTTCTACCTCCATGAATATGTTTGTAACATTGAAAAAATACGGCACATGTGTACGTTATACCGTTTTTTATAAGAGCAACAATGACAATTTTTTTGAGTCTCCATGAGTTAAAAAATAAAGTTACAAGCAATCAAAGATCAATAATAATTTTCCCAAATTGATAGATCTACTAACTCTCTTGTATTTTGTGAAGGAATTATCAAATAGTACATTGTTCGGGATAGAGGCAAGTATCTGCGTTTGTCCATTAGATGTAGCTAAGCTATGTATGTGTGGACTTAAGGAATTAGTTCGACTTAATTTTATTGTAACCACTGTAGTTGTTATAATTTACACATATTCATTTGAAATATTTAGATTTATACTAAGCTAAAGTAGCACATGTTTTTCTCTAAAGATGCACAATTCCAATTTGATATTCTAAACCTTTTTTTTGACGAAAAATATTCTCTTCGGTACAAAATTTGAACAATGTTTCTTAAAGAGAAGTGTGAAATCGAAAATTACATCAAGGTCTTTTGCTGATATGTATATCACATTTTTTAGGTACTGGTCTCTCCATTGAACTTACAATCAGTTTAAGTTCGTAGAAGTTCACGACGGAATTCTTCTAGTTGCTGTCTTTTATATATTAACTCATTACACGAAGTGTTTGCATCAAAGACGTACGATTAGAAAAAATTACTCTGGCAAGATAATTTCGCTAAATTCTTGAAGAATTTCTTTTTCCCTCAAAAAATGTCATTTGCAAATACCATAGCCATTTATTATAATATCCGAATACTTTAAGATATTTGATGATATAGATTTTCTGTACGAACCAATCTATGATTATCTATACCATATCCGACAGTAAGATCTACAAAAATTATAAATCGCTTTCGTTACAGGCAGTAATTTAAAGCAGAATATAAATCAAAAATAATTATTACTACAAACATGAATACTCGACAACTTATAAAATATTTATACTACCCATTGTAACAGTCGATAGAAGCAACTTGTTAATATTGAAGTAAACATTTCCTTGTAAAATATTGAGAGAGCCACAGACGATATTTCATGAGAAAGTAGGTAATTTTGATGGAGCCTGAGCTTGATTAACTTAATCACTGAACTCCTTTCCACATTAATTTTCGTATTCGACATAAATAATCGACTATTACAATAAATGATATTAGTTAAACACACTTTTAAACTTTTTAAGATTAGTGTACTTATGAATTTCGTGGAAAGCCAAAACGCCGACAGTGTGCGTTTTGGCTTTCGGCGGTACAGATCGTGTATGGAATTATTTCGTGCGGGTGTTTGCATTAGTTTTCCAGGTGCGACACTATTTAATTATCTCCTGATGATGACAACTTAGTTGTTGAAATACGTATACAGAATACGAAAATTAATGTGGAAAGGGTTTATATATCAATCTACAGTGATTAAGTCATGAGAAAGTAGTAAAATAAAAGATGAGAGTGCAGGGAAAATGTATTCTGAAGCGAGTTTAAGTTCACACGAAAAATATTATAAATACAACGTCTTAAAGAAGATTCAAATTAGATATTATATATACTTCTCGATATTTTTCCAAATATTCATATTTATTTCGTACATGCCTGTATGCATTAATAGGCGCTTAATTCTTCCTGGAAAGTATTACACCTCGAAAATAGTGATTTTTTCCATTAATTTTATTAGTAAACAAACCGAATTTTATATTATTTATTTATTTTCTGTTAGAAAACATAAATTTATACGAAATTATTTTTTTCGCAGTAATATATGAGGAATTTATACCTGGATTTGTAAAACCTGTATCCGACTTTTACAGATACATAATGGAAACAAAAAGCGGTAAGTATACCTCTACATAGACAGTTTTTTATATCCTTCTTATTGTATTTAGATTGAAAAAATAATTATGACAGAGTATAGAGTGTACTAAAGGAATGGAATATATACTTTTGGTCTAATTATCAAATAAAACTTTTTAATAATTTAAGTCAATTAATAATTCCAAAATATATTGAATATTTATAATATAAAAAGGAACGATATTTTTTTAAAATTATATTTTATTTAGAAAACATAGACGATTTATTATAATGTTAACTAAATATTGGAAATGTCCGCCTTTCTGTTGTAAACACAAATTTATTATTCATTTCGTATTCTCAGAACCATTGAAGCTCTTCCTCTCAGTTTACGCTGAATAACTTAATTCAAATTAGCAAGCTTATGAAATCGATTATTATATATATTATTTTTTATTCGTCCAAATAAATAATAGCTTAGACGTTAAATTTAATGATCGGGAAGTTTAAGAACGCTAGTTTATAATAAAGAGTGTTTCAAATTTCGCGGTAAATATAACACATAATTTGCATTCACTTTCAAAAACCTTTTATTGGTAATTGAAGTATCAGTTATGACATTTATATGCGAAAAATAATATCCGAAAAAATGGCTTCCTCTTGCAGTTCCACAGACGTCCACTATTTTGCTAAAATTTTCAATGACATTTTGACATAATTGATGCTCTATCTCACCAATGACACGAATAATTTCATCTTTCAAAGCAAGAATTGATTGTGGATTGTTTTTATAAATCTGACTTTTCACGTAACCCCAAAGAAAATAATCTAACGGTATCAAATCACATGATCTTGGCGGCCAATTAACATCACCGTTTCTTGAGATTACACGTTCAGGAAATTTCTCTCTCAATAAATCAATTGATTCGTGTGCAAAGTGAGGAGTAGCGCCATCCTGTTGAAACCACATCACCTCTAGATCAATATTCATTAATTCAAGCCACAAAAATTCGGTTATCATCCGATGATGTCGATCACCATTGACAGTTATAGCTTCACCAGCAGCATTTTCAAAGAAGTAAGATCCAATTACAACACCTGACCATAATGCACACCAAACAGTAACTCGTTTAGGATGCATAGGCTTCTCATGAATAATTCGTGGATTTTCCTCACCCCAGATAAGGCAAATGTGCCCCATAGGAAAACATTATATTTTGAGAAAAATCGGCTGGTTGTTCATTGATGAAATTGACAAATGAACGACGTTTTAAGTGATCTAATGGCTTCAGTTCCTATGTTATTTGAACCTTATATGCCTTCAGAACTAAATTCTTGTGTAAAATACGTCATGTTGTTGATCCACTAAGTCCAAGTTGTTGTGAACGTCGTCTGATGGACATTTTAGGATTCTCAGCAACACTTTCGCGAACGAAACCAATATTTTCTTGTGAACGACCACTACGACTGTATTTTTCACTTTTTTGATCTTCCACGGAACCGGTGTCTTGAAATTCTTTTATAATTCGACCAATAGTGCTTTCAGATGGACGATTATGTAAACCATAAAATTCACGTAATTTTCTGAAAACCCTTTTCACAGAACGCTGTTTTCCATAAAATAATTCAACAATTTGAACGCGTTGTTGTACCGTGTACGAAGCCGTTTTTATAAATGTTATACATCACACTTTTTTTGCACCATCTATATTTTATTTATTCTTAAAAAGAACGCGCAATTTAAAACACTCTTGACAATCACCATAAAATTCAATTACCATAAAATTCAAAATTCCAAAGAATTCAGAGTAATATGAAGTGTTACTTTGCAAGAATTCATTGCACAATTTTAGATACTTCTCTGCTGCGCATGTGAAAATATAGGACCTATAATTTTCATCGTCGTGATATTATTATCAGTACAACAATTTTAACTTGATGCGACTCAGTTTTAACAAAGTTATGACGACTTTCACTCATCTAACATCGATAAGTTAAATTTAAAATTGAAGGATTATTTAAAATTATTGAACCAGTTTCTGTAAGTTATTCCAAATTCAGCATTGTGAAGATTAATTTTAGTGAAACGAAAATTTCGGATGTAGGTGCCAGTGGAAATTAACAAATAAAAAAAAGCAAAATTCCTCAAAATATAGGTTACATCACGGTCAACCAATTTGGAACACGTACAGTGGTTTTTTCACATAAATCCTTTCTTTCTTTTCAATTTGAACACTAGTTCGATAATTTTCACATTGTATACGCGGTTGTAATGATGTAAATCAATTTACACTGAAGTAGCTACTAATTATAGATTGCATACATTCCTAATAAATTTCGGTGGCGATTCCTGTTCGAATTTATAGAGAGATTAGATGCAGTTAGAAATAAATAATATTATTGATTATAAAAATTAGAGTACTTTTTATGAAAATATTGTAATTACTGATTCAATATTTTAAACAGATTTCAACATGAGATAAATTCACTCAATACCATTTACAAAAGAATTTACCAAGCTTTCATTCAAATTGGATGTTTTATTTATGAACAACTTAAGATTGCCAATGCAGGCAATTTTCCTTGACCTATGGTATTTCGTAAAAATATTGCACAGTATGCGCGGTAGCACTGGAACAAAATCATACCACTCACACACTTTGTACAGTGTGTATTTGGCTTTTGTGCGGCATGAACTGTGCGAGTTTCGCCGCAGATCAAGGTTCGACACTGTAATTAATTATTTAATGATGATGACAACTTAGTTGTCGAAATACGTATAAAGAAAACGAACATTAATGTAGAAAGGGATTTTATTTATTTTTTTTAATTACTTCCTAATGTTTAAGAATATTATTCGCCCTCTAGGGTTTTTATTGATAATATGCACAACATAGTTAATCATTTGAAAACATCCTAAGAAATTTCTTTAAGTTTATTATTAAAAATTAATTGAACAAAAATAATCATGTTCCTAGAAAACTCCTAACTCAGTTTTTTAGTCTCAGATCATTTATATCCAGAAATTGAGTTTTAACCATTTTTTTAACATATATAGTACTACCAAGAGTATAACAAAATAAAATCAAAATACACTATCAAAATTCATTGAAACTTCCTGTAACATAATTACTTTTGCATACGTATTTTAATTTGGAAAGTAACATAAAAACAAGTAAAAACAATAAATGATCGATATCTTAACAATACTAACTCAGCTGTTGACCCAGAGAAACCTTCGAAACGATCGTATACCTATAAAATAGTGGGGTTAATGAAGAGCACCAATCCAGACAACTAACAATATATATATATATATATATATATATATATATATATATATATATATATATTGGTATAATTTACTACGTTCGGAGAACCACCAAAATTATATTCGTGCGTAATTGTTATTTTACATTAAATATAATTCACTGTAATGAATTATTTAAGTTGTTATACGTGTATTTCATTCTATTTCAAAAATAATTGGGAGACCGTTGACTCAATTATAGCCGCCACTGATAAATATATAGTGTATTGAAAAAGCTTTCGATTCTAATCTTTAATCCGAATTCTTTTTTAATGACTATAAAGTTTCGGCGTAACAGCTGCATATATTAGCTGGTTGTATTTGCTTGAAATGCACATGTTTAAAATTTTAACTCAAATGTGAAATCAGTACTACTGGAATGTTTACAAGAATTGCGTTCAGGAATATTTAAGAGGGTTCTATGGTGTAAAAAGCCTAGTGAATCACTGGAAGCCGATTCTTAAGGAGAGAAAATCTCCACTTTCAACTCGAAAGAGAATACGAATCACATGTGATCTATATTCTCAATATAATAGGTATTAAAATGTTATTAAAGTACGAGGGTAGTTTGACATGTAATGAGAATGCCATCTCTAAAATGCGATTCCGGAAGGCTTGCAAAATACTCATTTACGAAGATGATAAGCTCGTAGTTAGACGAAAATTTCTTTCCACATAGTCCCGTTTTCAATTTTGGAAAAAGGCGGAAGTCGGAAGGGGCTAGATCTGGCGAATAAGGCGCATGCGGTACCAATTGGAAATGCAACTCGTGAATTTTGGACATCGCAACTGTGCTGGTATGCGAGGGAGCGTTGTCTTGGTGAAACAGAATCTTTTTCTTTGCCATTCCTGGCAGTTTAGCACAAATCTCAACATTTAATTTTTGTAGAAGTTCTGCATAATATTGTCCGTTTATTGTGGCACCTTTCTGAAGGTAATCAATGAGCAAAATGCCCTTTGAATCCCAAAAAATTGATGCCATCACCTCGTTTGCCGATAAAGTGGTTTTCGCTTTTTTTGGAAGTGCAGAACCACGTTATAACCATTGCTTCGACTGTTGTTTAGTTTCGGGTGTACTGTAATGTATCCAAGTTTCATCGCAAGTAACAAAAATCAACCGGATTCCGCTTATAAAAGTCCAAACACTCATTGGAAATGCGCAAACGAGTGAACTTTTGATCAGTCGTATGCGGCACCCATCCTGTCGAAAGCTTGGAAAAGCCCAATTCTTTCGTTAAAATGTGGTGTACGCGTTCTGTTGAAATGTTTACCATGTCTGCTATCTCTCTCACTTTGAATCGTCGATCTTGCGTAATAATATTATGAATTTTTATAATCCTTTCCTTAGAAGTCACGATTTTGAGTGCTCCAGAGCGCGCTTCATCAACACAGCTTGTTCTACCACGTTTAAATTCATTTACCCATCTACTTATTGTGGCGGATAATGGAGCAGATTCACCTAATGTGTCCCGTAACTCATCTTTTATTTCGGTAGCTTTCATACCCTTAATTACGAAGTATTTAATCACAGCACGATACTCTGTTTTTTCCATTTTAACAAAACGACGTGTTGCTTCTTTCTCAATCAGCTGTCAAAAATAAACTAATCAACCGATTTATCTAAATATCGGAATGTAAACATATAAATAGGCAACCCAAATTACATTGCATATGTTTTACCAATTGGAGCGCCACCTATGTGTCATTCTCACTACTTGTCAAACTATCCTCGTAATTCAATGTCGATTTCATGTTATGAATTACAAGAGAGACCTAGCCTATGTATAATCTGCACTTAGGAACTAGACAGACTCGTGCAGAAAGATGTCGGCAAAAATTTGTCTGAGGTTGCAAGAGTATCCGACCTTACCTTGAATAAGAATCACCTTCGCGTGATTGATTAAATGTAAGAGGCCCATTGGGAACAGTCGAAAGGGAATAATGCTCAAGTACTTAGACTGTTTTGTATTCGACCTTTAATATCGATGCTAAATAAAATGACTAACCCCTAATGTTCCGGTTTAGAAAAATTGTGCACCAAGTTCGACAGGCACATGTAAACAAATGAGCAAAAATGTGCCCCGTGGCAACTGCACATAATTTCATTGAGGGAAGCATAATCATGCAGATGGTGTTTCCAATACAATCCGTATATTAAACAGCAAACAGTAGAAAAGCAGGACAATGATACAGTCTGGATGAGTGACTCATGATAATTCGTGCTAGTAAATCGGAAATTAAAAGTGTCTTCTTCAATGCGTTGAATTCATTGAAACGAATAAATCTTCTGTTAAGACTTTTAACACATCCACGACAGCGATCAATCACTTCTCGTATCCGAATAATCTAGCTTCAGTAGGCTATTTTACGTCCAAAGAAAGGAAAATAGATCAATTCAAAGAAACGCTATAATCATTTTTAGAAGTATTTGAGAACAAAATTTCAATCAGGGGTTCCAGTGGCTATATGAGCATTTAAGAAATTGTGTAAAGAAAAGACGAGACTATACGAGAACTATTTGGAAAACTAAATGAAAAATTTTTATTTAATTTTTTTTTATTTAATTTTTCCTGTCCCTGGAAAGTTTGTGACTTTTTGAACACTCTGTGTATTTGTGTGTTAACTACATCATTAATGACTCCGTGATAATATCTAGATCCATTCACGACCTTTTATTTCCCACTTTGCTTTATGACATATCTTTCATAGTAGGCAATCTCTCAATGAATTAAAACACAAGATAGACAAGTACATTGTACTTGTTATTAATAGTATCTTAATCTTGGAACGTTATTCTTAGAACTGAATAGAATGCATTAACATTTTTGCTATATCAATTATACCTGCTAGAAAAAAAGTAGTGTCTATTAATTACATCTAAGTAGCATAACTGAAAAAAAGGAAACAATACAATTTCTACAATATTTTCAACAGATTGTAGGTCCTAATTCGAAATAGTCCATATTTCAAATGTTATGATTCACTAAAGTCCGTATTATATGCAGTAAATTTGTCCGTACTCTCTAGATCTCTAGTATAGCGTAGTTAATTATATCATAAATCGCAATGATACTACGTACTTTAGTGCAATTTAAATTAAGGTTAATTCTGAATCATTAAAACGTATGCAATATTAACGCAACTTTAGTATAATAAATACAAATCGAACATATTTCCCAAGGCTTACCTTTGATAATTCTGCAACAGGTGCAGGTTACTTTTCCTTGTTTCTACAAGCAGAACAAGATAACATTTAAAACGCGGAACATGATTTTAAATACTGTAAAGGAATTGTAGCCCACGTACTTGTTTTGCCTTACATATGTACTTTTCCAAATAGCAAGAATCTTATTTATAAAGTCACAATAGTCCTTGAATTAGTCAATGATCAAAGGTATTTCATTTCACTCCCATACTCAATATACCAACGGCTTATTATATACATACATTAACTGGCATTTATAATTTGTATGTAATTTGATACGTCATTCATTTTTAATAGCTACACATATAGTTTAAAGCTTCATAAAAAATTTGCCACCTCCAATCAATAATTAACTTTTGGCAAAAATATTTCGGGCATTTTGTAACTAATTTATTTTAAAATTGCTTTTTCCATTTTAACAAAATAACGTGTTGCTTCTTTTTCAATCAGCGGTCAAAAATAAACTAATCAACCGATTTATATAAATATCGGAGATCTACCTTAGAATAATAAAAGATGCCTCGCAGGTTACGCGTCTATACAACAGTTCTTGAATAAAATTGGCAGAATTAATGGAAATCTTAATTAAAATTTATATGATGACAGTCTAGAAACTGTGAACTATACCTTGCAAGAACGTGAAGCATTGAATAGCAAGAGACAAGTCATTATTTATAAACAACCTAAAGTAGATTCGACAACATGCAGCAATCGACCTGCTCTAGACTCGTGCAGATTGGTACAGGGGATGGAAATACTGGAGCGAAAACCTTATAAATGGAATGAAGAAATTTATGAAACGATGCGAAAGACGTGTTGATGTTGATAACTTACTTAAGAAAATAAGGCAAGACTTCTAGACAGACCTTTCATGCAAAACATGTATCATTTATATGTAAAACTAGAAATTCATTTATACTCGTACAAGAATAAATTAATAGATATTCAGCTATTGTTGGTTCACCCCTTAAATTAATACTATAAAATCTTGAAATGATATACTAACTTTAGTAATGAAATTTTGAAGATGAATGTGTCTCAATTGTGAAAAATATACACTACTAGTGTTCGTTTTCGGATGTGAAATTATAGAAAAACTGTATGGTATTTATAGGATCCTGTACTTTTATACTTTTGATTCTCTTAGAAATATTAAATACCATTATGAAAATAGAGACAAATAATTAGAAGAGATGTCTTTCAGGATACTGTAATCGAAATATTATCTAAAATTGGTTATTTATTATGAATGGATAGTGATCCCATTTTATATAAATGTTCGAGGCCAATTTATTTTCCTAAAATTTAGATTGTTTAAGAAATATAAAACGATCCAAAATGGAATATTTTCGTACAAGAATCGGACACTTAACTGATGCGGTTTCATTTTTCTTTCAGTTTTCTTGCACCCGAAAAAGATGTTTAAAAGTATGTCTTACATGTAACACATCAAAATAAATATAAAAATACACAATGAATGACTTTATACAAAATCCACACAAGCACACAAAAAGATGGATGCTCGGTTTTGAAATTTATAGTTCGCCTCTGGAAAAGAAACACTAGTATGCTTTTGATAAAGTTGAGTACATAATCTACTTTTCATCGCGAGTTTCTTTAAAAAGTAATTGATTCTCATAGCGAGAATGTAAACAATGACAGGTTTATAGACAATTTAACTGATTCACTATAAACAATTTTTCCTAATTTTCTTAATCTTATGCAATTGATTATGGTTTCTTTCAAGTTTTTATTTTAAGTTACTGATTCGAGGATCAATAAGCTCATCAGTATCCGATAGATTTAATACTTTTAAAACATTATCAACACCAAGAAATGTCTACATAAGTCAAACTTATCTTACAGAGCTTCACTAAACACAATGTTGTCACACACCTTCCTTGATGGTAGCTTTACTTTGTAGTTCATATTATTAATAAAGCAAGAAAATAAAGTACTGTAGTATTTATGTATTTTTACATTACATATGTAAAACAAATGTCACAAATTTATTCTTTCGAGCATTATTGCAGGTATGTTCTATATTATTGTTTACGCTAATATAATTGTTAAAGCAAAGACTAATAATATGGAAACACTTAGTTTTCACCAGGATAGTAGCATTAAAATTGTTCAACAAGAAACTTTTAATTTATAGATCCTAGGACTGAAAATTGGTTCCTAATGGGTTCTCCTGGACCGCTATTAACTATACTTGCAACATATTTATATTTTTGCCTATGGGCTGGACCCAGATTCATGAGGGATAGAAAACCATATGAATTAAAAACCGTTTTAAGAGTATACAATCTTTGTCAGGTGATGCTTAACCTCTACATATTTCGGGAGGTTAGTAGTTAGTCGTTAATATCTAAGCTGTTCTTTTAAATTTCAGTTTTATCAGCCTTTTTTATTTTAGCACATATATGGTGGATGGGGAATTAATTACAGTTTGGCATGCCAGGCAGTAGATTTTTCGGATACTCCTATGGCAATTACTGTAAGACTTATAGACAAATTATTTTCATTTTATTTGTATGCTTTAGGTAAATTTTAATGGAGACAACTAAGTTGGCATCATCAGTAGGTAATTAATCACAGGGCCACACCTGGATTCACAGCAACATCCACAGAGAAACAAGTCCTTATAGGTATGCACATACGGTGAAAGTCCGATGCGAGCTTGTTTCTGTGCGAATTTTGCCGTGGATCCAGGTGCGACACTGTGATTAATTATCTGCTGGTGATGACAACTTAGTTGTCGAAATACTTATACAGAATTCGAAAATTATTATGAAAAGGGTTTTATTAAACCCTTAGTGATTAATGTATGTTTTAAGTTAAAGTTTAATTACCGTTAATATCGGAACACTTAAATTTATTAATATAAATACAAAGGGTACTAGGAAAGTTTTGCAATATGACGCAGCAATGAATTGTAGGAAGCTGCTTGTTGCTGCATGTTGAGACATGTCCATACGTGCATAGTAGACGCCGCGCCAAGTCGATGGGCTCAGTTATTTATTAGCAGTGAGAGTGTAAAGTGCTTGCGATGGCATCGTAGTCACGAAATGGGATAAGGGCAGTTTTGCGTTATAATTTCGTGCGTGGTTTAAACTTAGACCAGTGCTTCGAAGAAATGACTCTTGCACTAGGTGATGTTTGTCTATATCGTACAACGATATTCAGATGGTATAGAGAATTCCAAAGGGGAAATTTAACTGTAGAGGATGCTGAGAGGCCGGGAAGGGCACGAACGTCAGTTACGGAGAAAAATGTTACTACTATGAGGAAAATACTTGGCGAGGACAGGCGAGTGACCTCCCAACAGATAGAGGGTACTTCAGGCCTAAAGGCACCAGCAATGCGTTCGATTCTGCATGATCGTTTGCACGCGAAGAAACATTATTCTCTAGGGGTGCCGCATCGACTGACTGAAGAGCAGATGACACGACGTGTGACTTGGTACTGGGAGATGCTAAAAAAGTTTAATGGGAGACAATCTCGGTATGTGAACAACATCGTGACAGGTGACGAGACTTGGCTGTACTATTACGATGTGCCGACCAAAGCTCAAAACAAAGTTTGTGTCTTTGATAATGAGGACACACACGTAGTTGTCAGAAAATCGCGATCTGTAAAGAAGAAAATGATAGCTGTATTTTTCAAATCGAATGGAATTGTGGAACGCGTCGTCTTGGACACACAGAAGACAGTCAGTTAAGTGGTATACTGAACAGAGTCTGCCTAAAGTCATTGGATCTGTGAAGAATCTGCAGCCAAAGTTAAAAATGGACACCTGGTTCCTCCATCACCATAATGCTCCAGCTCACCGCGCCAAAGCCTACACTGAATATTTGAGCACAACAGGATTGTCGAGCACCCTTCCTACAGTCCAGACCTTGTTCCTGCGACTTTACACTATTCCTGCATGTGAAAAAGAAGCGGCTTTCCAGTAATGAGGACTTTCTGCGGGCTTGGCACAAAGGGTGTGCTTTTCTCCCTAGTGACACTTGGCAGAACTGGTTTAAAGATTGATTTCGGAGGATGGAGAGGTGTATTGTGTGTAGAGGAAATTACTTTGAAAAAATTAACTAAACAAAGCTGTATTGCAAAACTTTACTAGTACCCTTTGTATATTCATGAAATTTGTTCACTACCTATTGTACAAAAAGTACTAAAAATGTTGCAATATGGAGGAACCGTTTGTTGATGATGTTACGAGTTCGGTTTAGATTGAGACCAGTTCTAGTCTACACTGCAGCCAGCAACTCTGTCTGCATTATTTGCTTCTGAGCTGTGATATCGTACCTAGAAATTTCAAAGTACAGCTTTTCCTGTGGTTCGAATATTGATCAATACAAAAATATGTTAATATCGGTAGCTGTCCAGGATAAGGAAAATGTTTGATTGGGGAAGGTTTATTCCCTTTGGGTACTCAATTCCTGTAAAAAATAAACAGATGGCACGTGTTTCATTGTGCTACTAAATACTCAAAAAGTTTAAAAATAGAATATCTCCTTATACTAACAGCATCTAGATAAGTTACGAAATCTGGCTTTACCATCATGACGTACCCACTAAAGCACAGAATAAATTCTAGAGCACTTTACATATGAAGATACGCTCATGTCTACTCCGACAACTTAATCCTTTAAGAAAACAATTGTAACCGTGTTCGTTACCGTGATAATAACACAAAAGACAATCGCCTGAAACCTGGTACCTAGTTAAGAAACTAATGGAAGGAAACCATAATACATACCGACACATTTACCATAAGATATAGAAATGTCTACTTAAAACTGATTCAATCACGAATTATTCAGGAATTAAATGAAATTTAAGTGTAACGAGACTAGTATATAGAGAATAAACAAAAATGGTAAAAAAATTTCAATTAGGGGATTCTCCATTAAAGGAATGTCACCAAATTATTACGTTTTCAATAAATTGTAATCCAAAGCTTCATTAGATGATAAAATATTGTCTGTCTCTTCATAACTTAGTGATTATTCAGCTTCACAAAAGTTTAGAACAAAAGTTATTAACAAAAGCTTTTGTCACAGTAATACTAAAGCAGGTTGAGTTCAACAAATCCTGCGATTTTTAATATTCCAAACTACAACTACTAGAACGCTCTCTATTTTATACATCAGTTGTTCGTAGAATTGGAACAACGAACATTCGCGCAACACGCATCTTTTGAAAAAATTACAAACAATAAGTGTAAATAAACACCTATTCTTTTAATCGGTGACTTCAGTGCAGCTGCACAAAGTGGATAAGAACGGTTAAACATTTGCAACATTAGGTATGTTGCGACAACTTTTTCATGTTCGCTGCGAAGCACAAATGCTCTTATGTCCAAAGAACAACTTTTACATGATAATATTTGTGATATTATTTTAATTATGTAAGTATTTTATCATTAAATGTCTACACATTAATTAATATTAATATTTTCAAAGGAATATAAGAAACTATTTACGTACAAATCATAAAAATAAATTTAATAATAAATACAAAACCCTATTTGTTACTACATGACCATATGTCACTACTATTATAAACTAGTTCATAACTGCATTAAGTTCCTTTTGTAATTTTTAACAGGACATAGTTTTACTTTTTCATATAATCTTTTAATTACATTGAATAAAAAAATATTTATCTATCGTTCTATCACATTTTGATTACAAAATTTAAATCACTAGTAATTTTTGAACAGCAGCGTTCATAACTAATCACTTATATGGAGATACTGATACTTTACCAGATAAAATCCTTTCAATATCTACTAATACGAGGATAGCCGTTTATATTTCGGGAACTGCCAACACTGTTAGCGTTGCCTCCGATCTGATGATTGCATCCTGAAATTTGTCATTTTTTACAATATATTTACCTTGACAGTTTTATTATCCAGTCGCTATTTCTATTGTCGACAGTAACTTGAAAATTTTATGTTTGCGAAAAAATGGAATTAACTCGCGAACATTTTCGTGCAATTATTTAACATAACGTTCGGCGTGGATTATCTCGACAAGAATGCATCGACGAGCTGAATTCTTTATATGGCGATGGAGCACCATCGAAAACTACAGTATAAAGTTGGTATAGTGAATTCAAACTTGGACGGCGTTCTTTGGACGATGAATTTCCTGAAGGTCGTCCCACAAATGTTGTTGTGTCGGAAAATATTAATGCAGTGTTTGAATTGATAACGCAAGACCCTCATGTGACACACCGTGAAATCGAGGCATCTCTAGATATTAGTAACACTAGCGCGCATAAGACCCTGCACGAACGTTTAGCGTTAAGAAGATATGTGTGTTCACGTTTGGTACCACGTAATTTGACAACCGCTCAGAAAGAGCTGGCGTCGATTGGTGCCAAGAAATGCACAAAAAATACAATGGCGGTGCTTCAAAGAACATTTATAAAGTCGTCACAGGTGATGAATCTTGTATCTATACGTGTGAGTCCGATAGTAAACAGCAGTCGATTGTGTGGGTATTCCAGGATGAGCCAAACCCAACAAAAGTTGTTCGTGCTCGAAGTACATCAAAACAAATGGTCGCCTGTTTCTTCGGAAAAACCGGTCACGTTGCAACAGTGCCTTTAGAGAGTTGTAGAAGGATCAATTCCGAATGGTACACAACTATTTGTTTGCCAAAAGTTTTTGAAGAAATGAGGAAAACAAACCGAAAACGACAGATCATTCTCCATTATGACAATGCGAGCTCTCACAGGTCGGTTCAAACAATTGAATATTTGAGCGGGCAAAATATTGAATTGACGAACCATCCGCGGTACAGCTCTGATCTAGCACTCTGTGATTTCTATTTGTTCCCACACGTAAAGAATAAACTTCGTGGTCAACTGTTTTCTACACCGGAAGAAGCAGTTGAGGCATTCAAAACTCATATTTTGGAGGTACCGTCTTCACAGTGGCAGCAAGGCTTTTCGGATTTGTTTAAACGAATACAAAAGTGCATTGATTTTCAAGGAGAATATTTTGAAAAGCAATAAAACTATATTCGATAATAAAAAAATTTTGTTTTGTTTGCTATTTCCGAAATATAAACGGCTTCCCTCGTATTTCATGATTGTGTAGCATCAATCATGAAATACATATATGTTGAAATGTTTTGGAACACTTGAAATCATTTCGGTAGTAATTTAACTATTTTTGTTTATAATAAATTGTATTGATAATATACAAAATGTGGTCGAGTTGATAGAGATTAGCAAAAATTGAAGTGTTAAAATGTTTTTTCTTTTGTAAATCGATTTAAAGATAATGAAACCTGGTTGGACTATTTTCAGTAATAGATTACTTTGTAAAATGTCGAAAAGAAAGTGAATAAAACAGTTTGTATTATTATTATTAAAATAAGTATTTAAGTACGAAATAAGCACTCTTAATGATTTTCATTAAATCTAAATTTAAAATTTAATGCACCATATAACCGCATTGTAAATACCTGTGAAATTATTACCATAAAATATTAAAGCCAGGAAAGTGGGTTACTCAAGAAACAATTTTAATCTCTGCTTGCTTTCTTCTACTTCTTATATTTTTATGACACTCCATTACATAAAACTTCTCTTTTTATGCATCCTTCTAAGAAAATATAAGTATTATAAAGATATAAAATGTGAATGAGCTTTTCCACGTACACATATAACTGAATTACGTTTTTACTTTTTTTAGATGGCATCATCTGTATGGTGGTACTTTATAAGTAAAGTTACAGAACTTTTGGATACAGTGAGTAAACATTTATACATATTTAGTGGCCTATGTTATAATTTATATATTTTATAGGTTTTCTTTATTCTTAGAAAGAAAAATGATCAAGTTTCTTTTCTCCATTTATATCATCATTCAATGATGCCCGTATGCAGTTGGGTCGCGACAAAATTTTTGCCAGGTTTGATTGATTATATACTATCATTTTCTTCCAGTAGTATGGATAATATTAGTAGTTCTTATGAAATGTAATTTATAAATATGATCTTGAAAATCTTAAGCTTTTATTACAGTAACTCATTTTGTTTCTATATCAAGACAGCGTAGAAATTCTTTGAAACTATACAATCAAGTTTTATTTATAAAAATGGAACAAAAATATGAAATATTAACAGGAATCTTTCCTATTTTCCATTTTATAAAAAATAGCAGTGCAATCTACTATTAGTATTCCTTTATATGTTCTGTTTAATGATTTATTTACCTTAGGGCTTATATGAAAGGATTCGAGGATAGCCAAATTTAATGACATTCTATGCTGTAGACTTTTACAATTTTTATAAAGATTATTCATCAAAAATTAGTATATTGTACACTTTTGAAGAAAAGGTTTCGATAAATATGCAAAAGATAGGAAACTCTTCAACAGAAAAGTAGAGTTTCAAATTTTATTATATTAATCTTTTTTGAATTTGAAACCAATCAAAAATTTTATCTTGGAAGCATTGCAATCATTTTAGAAAAGAACTATTTTCATTAATTAATTGAAATAGCACAGAACAAGCTTTTCGATACTGAAACTTCAATAATTTCAGCCAATCTAATAGTAATATAAAGACTATTGGATAGATTAAATCTCGAATTAGACTCATTAATTTTTTAGTAGAACATTAGCATTCCACTAGCTCTCACACATTGGTAATAATTAATCATTGCATTGTGAAATTTATTAACAACATCGTCTATGACCGACTTTAGTCAACCAAGATGTTCGTCATCTTGATATGTACAAAGGGTACTAGGAAAGTTTTGCGATATGACGCAACAACGAATCGTAGGAAGCTGCTTGTTGCTGCATGTTGAGATATGTTCATAGGTGCATAGTAGCCGCCGCGCCATGTCGATGGGCTCAGTTTTTCATTAACAGTGAGAGTGTAAAGTGCTTGCTATGGCATCGTGATCACGAAATGAGATAAGGGCAGTTCTGCGTTATAATTTCATGCGTGGTTTAAACATAGACTAGTATTTCTTGCACTAGATGATGTTTGTCCACATCACACAACGGTATTCAGGTGGTATAGAGAATTCCAAAGGGTAAATGGAGGATGCTGAGAGGCCGAGAAGGCCACGAACGTCAGTTACGGAGGAAAACGTTACTACTGTGAGGAAAATGCTTAGCGAGGACAGGCGAGTGACCTACAAACAGATAGAGAGTACTTCAGGCCTAAATGCACCAGCAATTCGTTCGATTCTGCATGATCATTTGCACGTGAAGAAACTTTGTTCTCTCTGGGTGCCGCATCGACTGACTGATGAGCAGATGACACGACATGTGACATGGTGGCGGGAGATGCTAAAAAAGTTTAATATGGGACAATCTCGGTATGTTAACAACATCGTGACGCACCCATAGTTGTCAGAAAATGCCGATCTGTCAAGAAGAAAATGATAGCTGTATTTTTCAAATCGAGTAGAATTGTGGAACGCGTCGTTTTGGACACACAGAAGACAGTCTAAGGTAAGTGGTATACTGAACAGTGCCTGTCTAAAGTTAATGGATCTATGAAGAACCTGCGGCCAAAGTTAAGAATGGACACCTGGTTCCTCCATCACGATAATGCTCCAGCTCACCGCGCCAAAGCCTGCACCGAATATTTGACCACGACAGGATTGAACACCTGGAACACCCTCCCAACAGTCCAGATCTTGCTCCCTGCGACTTTGCACTGTTTCCGCATGTGAAAATTAAGCTAAAAGGGAGACGGTTTCCCACCTTTTGCGGGCATGGGACAAGGAGTGTGCTTTACTCCCTAGTGAAACTTGGCAGAACTGGTTTAAAGATTGGTTTCGGAGGATGGAGAGGTGTATTGAGTGTGGAGAAAATTACTTTCAAGAAATTAAATAAACAAAGCTGTATTGCAAAACTTTCCTAGTACCCTTTGTATTGATATGTAATTCATAGACTTGAGGAATGACAAACAAATATAGGTATGTTGATAGTATAACTTTTTCAAGGTCATATTTGAATTTGAAACTCTAAAGTTGCATATTTTGCTCCATGTTACTGAAACAATTTCATTGAATAATAATGACATAAAATCTGTTTTAGGTGGACATGGAACTTTACTGGGTCTCATAAATTCACTTGTACACATTATTATGTATTCTTATTATTTCATTACAAGCCTAGGACCTAGATTCCAAAAGTATTTATGGTTGAAAAGACATTTAACAGAAATGCAAATGGTACGTTCTATATCTTGTACTAGTAACTTATTAGTTTTAATGACTTAAAAATTCGTCCAATTTTTATTGCATGGAATTATTTTCTTTTCATCGCGATTTCCTTTTTGTAAGACTTCTTGGATAAAGTAAAGAGATTTAATATTTCCATGGGTCCATCCTGTCAATCTTTTTTCTAGTATTTTCCCCTTCTTCTCCATACTATATATCCTAAACTATCTCGACAAACTCTATCTTCTTTTTTACTGACTCAGTTTCTTACACTTGATTGCTTTATTTCTTAATTTATTTAAGCCGGTTATTTCTAAATTATTTCGTGTGCTGTCTATTCCACTTATACGTATAGATACTTGGCTAGGAGTGTTCAGCATTTGTAGTATACTATTATACTCGTATATTTAGTTATTTATTATATTATTACATAATTAGTTATAATCGATAGTCAGGATAGGCACATACACAGATTTATAAGAGAATTTTCGCTTACTGCTTTAAAGAAGAAATAATGAGAAACAGGAAGTAGAATGCCCAGCAGTCTCCACTATACTTTGACGATACCTTCACACCGTACAGCATAAAATGCCGAAGCTACAAAAATTCTTTATGGGCATTCACAGAAAACATCGACTGATAAAGTTCATTAAGTAGAAATGACTAAAATATAAAGAGGCCGAATGTATTTCGTACAGATACACCGAAGCTGAGAAAATTGTGCCCGTAAATTCGCAAAAAACATCAGCTAAGTCCACTACGAAAGTAGCATAAGGTGACTAGAAGTTGAATTTTAACCATTTGGCCCACGTCCCCCGGCGTTTTAAAAAAGTCCCGATTTTTGGAAGGTATGTACAACAAGCTAGGGAATGGCGGGAAAACGGAAAGGGAATATACGGTTTTCGACGGCCATGTGGCTATTTCGCCAGGATATGAGTTTTTTATTATTTTTGTTAATTTTATAATGTTAAAATTTAGTAATAACAAAAAATTGTTAAGAACTGATTATCGGGAACTGCTTATCAAAGTTCGCATTGTTGATCAATTATTAGAATTCGCTCACCATTGTTTGGACTTCACAAACAATGTCATTTTTTGGCATATGCAACAACGAGAACATTTTCTAATTGTCTTTCAGACAATAGACATCGTACTGGGTGCTAGTGCTAGTTAAACAAGTGATGTCAACAAAGCTATTCGGATAATTTAGGTAAGTAATTTATTTATTTATTTGATAAATACGGAAATTTTCTTGAATTTAACAGACAGTACCCATATTACTTATATTTTATAGCGGCGGCAAAAAGTCTAGCGCCGACCTTGACACTTACTGACACTTACGACTTACGTTACGGCAAATTCAAAGGAAAAATAATACAAGTATTATTATTCAGAAAGAAATATAGGATTAAAATTAAAGTAACTTTTAAAATATAGTTACTTTATAACAATCAAGTTAATTTAATGTATAAACTAACAATAAAATTAGTTCATATAATTATGTACCTACTAGAATTTTAAATTATTTTTTGTAGGTTTTTAATACAATGAGTAAGAGAAGAGGATGCAAATTGAACGATGATCTAAGAAGTACATTTCCTTTTATTAAAAAAATCAAAAGCGATTACAAGGTAAAACGCGAGAAATGTAATGGTGAATTTTCTATTTCTCACGGCGGGAAGAATAATATTTCAAAGCACTTGGAGACACAGAAACATAAAAGATATGTAAATACTGCTGCATCTTTCTCCAAAATAATAAAGGACTTTTTTCGGAAAACATCTTATGGAGACGAAGAAAAGAAATCAGCATTAGCAGAAGGACTTTTGCCTTTTCATGGTATTAATCAAAATCATTCCTTCAAATCTATGGACTGTACAACACGAGTTGTCAAAAAGTTGTTCAACAAAAAATTCGCTTGTACTACGACAAAATCCGAGACAATTGTGTGTAATTTGCTTTCCCCGTATGTATTTTCAGAATTAAACAAAAATCTAGAAAAAATTAATTTTATATCCATATATCATCATAAGGACATAAAGTTATTTCCTACCATAATTAAATTTTTTGGTTCGGAAACTGGAATAATAATTAGAATTTTAGATTTCGTTTCTTTGCCCGGCGAAACTTCTGAAATAATTTTCAGTTCCATTATTAATATTTTGGAAAAAAACAATTTAAAAAATAAAATGATTGCATATTGTGTAGACCACATGAACGTAAATTTTGGAGGAAAAACGAGAAGAGGTACAAATAATATTTGTTATAAATTACACAAAAACCTTAATCAAAACACTATTGATGTTGGTTGCGCAGCGCACATAATACATAACGCCATTCAAACAGTTGCTGGCTTGTTGCCCGTAAATGTGGAAAACATTGTTATTAAAATATATTCTTATTTCTATATACACTGTGCGAGTTGAAATGCTTGAAGAATTTTGTGAAACTGGGGAAGTCGAATATCAGAAAATACTTCGATACAGTAAAACACGCTGGTTAGCTCTTTTGCCAACTGCCGAGAATTTTGAAAACATACGATCCTTTGAAATTCTATCTTCTATCACAGGATAAATGTCCTAGAATTTTAGAAGCTTTTTTTGAAAAAGAATCTACAAAAATTTGGCTAGAGTTTGTACACAATCAAGTAGCTCTTTTTCAAAATGCTATAAAACTTATTAAAGGTAACATAATTTCGGTAACCGAAGTAGCAAATGAAGTTAATAATTTAAAATTTCTGTGTCAAAAGCGGTTAGAAAATAATTTTGTTCCGTTAACTATCCGTAATAGTATAAGCCAGTTGGAAGAACAAGGTGCAATAAATCGTATAGATATCATGAATCACGTTAAAAAGTTCTATAGTAACTACATAGATTATTTAGAAAAGTGGACGGTATATTACAATAATATTGAACATATTCATTGGGTTACATTAAAACAAGAACTTAATTGGAATGACGTGCAAAAGTCATTCGATCATATTACTCAAAATTTTCCATATAGTAATATTTCCGAAAATAATCTTCTTAACGAGGTATCATTATTGAAAATATATATTTATAAGAAAAAGGATAAAGCTTGGACATCAGCAAAAATCATAATAGAGAACAAATGGTTACAAATATTTCATAATTCGACACAAACCATGTTCAATACAATAATGCACTAAAAATTGTGGAATACGCTCTGTCCTTATCAAAAAACTAATGCCGCCACTGAACGCGTTTTTTCTACAGTAAAGTATGGATATCAGGAAAATCACAATTAAGAATTCACTCAAATGAGAAATATGCCAAAGAATAAAATAATAATCTTTTTGATGTACTATATTTGTAAATTGAAATTTAAAAAGATATGTATTACAATACTATTTTTGTGTTCTATGAAAATCTTTTTGTTACTCCATATAGACCAAATTTGCAATCGATAACCCCCCCCTCTCTCCCGTCAATGGTGTCCCCCGCTTTACAATCAAATCTGGTCACCTTAAAGTAGAATAGACTAAAATATGAATGGGGGAGTAGAGTTACACCGAAGCTTCAAAGAAATTTTTAAAGACGAAGAGTAAAACAAGCCAAAAATCAATTTGTAAACAAGTTATATCAGTTAAATTAAAAAGTACATAAGCTGGTAGTAGAGAAATTGCATGACCAGTAAAAGGAACATGAGGACGAGTAACAATAAAAACTACCGTTACTGATTCATCTTCAAATCAATAATTTTAGGCCTTAAAGAAACTGGAAATAAAAGTCTAAAATGCAATGGTCACAGAGCGAAACCCTAAATATTGTTACAGTCAATATATAATTCGATCGATTACTGATACTATCAATTTATGATAGGGTGACAGAGCAAGCTATTTTAAATGACGATTGTATTATTGTATCTTTGGTAATGTAGTTTCTATATTTTATTTCTTGTTTCTGATTGCTAAAATGTTAAGGGATACAGAAACTTATTTAAAAATATATTCAATTGTATTGACATGTATATAAAAGTCAAATGTAACTAGACGTCTACTAGTTCAGAAAGCCCACATTTTTTTGTGAATCATGATTAGTGGCAGCAAATAAACCAATTAAAGAGCATACTAATCCTATATTTAGAAAGCATCTTGTCGAATATAGAGTTACAGCGCATTCTTAATTACTCGACTCTACGGAAAGAGCATCTTCTAATCTTCCATAATAAAGGTATAAATAACATACAGTGCAGATGATAATTTTGGATTTGCCCTGATGAGGCTAAAGATGCAATAAGTATGGCTCTTGTGTTTTACACTCAACAACAAAGAAAACAATTGAGCATGTAAATGTAGATAAAATAGCTAACACAATTACTGATTCTATTAATACAGTGATGTCAAGAAAGAATAAACAGTACTATTTTTAAGTAACGCCTCAGCTTACATGGTAAAAACTAGAATTATTAAAAGATATAATCAATATTTTATAAGCATACGGCATACGCCTTACATCTATTTAATGGACTTCAGAATATACATCAATTAATTAGCAGCCATAAACTTAAATTTCTGCTATGTATAAAAAGCTGCTAGTGGAGGTATATATTAAGATCGGCAAAATATAGCTAAAGTCACGTATTATAAATTAACATTTTCGAGGCCTATTTGAAAACTTCTTTGAAATGCGAGGATTAAAAATGACGGAAGATAACGGGTCTTTCAATAAGAAGTTTCATTTTGATATATAAAAAAACGAGTATTTTCAAGCGAAATCATCGGATGTTTATTTAATTGTAAAGAGGAAGGTATGCTATTAATAATGGAAAACAATATCAGCCAAATGGCTGCCACTGTTACGCTTTCAGGACCAAATTCTTTTCATGAAATTTTCCATCACCAATTCGCACATTTGCAGCTGTATGTCCTCGATAACTTCACAAATTCCATCTTTGAGGTCTTGAATCAATTGTGAGCAATTGGCATAGACCTTATCTTTCACGTAGCCCCAAAGAAAAAAGCCTAAAGGTTATAAATCACAAGATCTCGGTGGCTAATTGTGATCGATTGTTCGAGAAATCACACGGTCAGGAAACTTTACACGCAAAAGAGCGATGTATTGTTACTTGTGTGGTATGTAGCGCCGTTTTGTTGAAAATAAATGTCGTCCACATCAATATCTTCCAATTCCGGCCATACAAAATTATTAGTCAATAAATAGCACAATCCATTCACCGTAACAGCTGCTCGAGACTCATTTTCGAAAAAGTGAAGTCCAATGGCCCCGCCAGATCAAAATCGGCACCAAACAGTCACACGCGGAGGGTGGAGAGGTTTTCCAACAATAATTCTTGGGATTTTCATGCCTCAAATGCGATAATTCTGCTTGTTAACGTAGCCTACGAGGTGAAAATGGGCCTCATCACTCAAGATGATTTTTCGATGAAATTTCGGATCAGTTTAATGCATTTGGAGGGCCCAATCAACAAAGATGGTCGGTAAGCATGAGTTCTTGTATTAACTGAACTTTAAAAGCCTTAAGACCTACGCCTTTATGCAAAATACGTTGTAATGTCGTTTGTGGAACGCCCAATTCTAAAGAACGACGAGAAATGGACAAACCTGGGTTTTCCTCAACACTATAGGCTACAACAGCAATATTCTTAATTGTTCTTGAGCGACGTGCACGAGTTCGATTCTTCACATCACTAACTTGTCCCAACAGCTCAATTTCAATTTCATAATTGCTGGCCGAAAAGGTTCTTCACGACGACCCAAAAATGCTTTAGTTTTGCGAACCGTGATCGCGAAATTTTCACCATTTTTGTAGTGAATTTTAACAATTTCAATGTATTGTTGAAGCGCATATCGTTCCATTTCTATTAATGGCGTAGTTTTTACTTGTCCTTTGTCAAGTAGTTTCAGGTTGAGTCATGACAACTGTTAAAATCATGGGCTATTGAAAATGAAATGTCTTATTTGAACACCTTTTATTAAAGCTTTTGAAAATATTCTTACTAAATTTAAGAGTATTCCAAATAATTTTGATGTTCGTTGTTGTAGTTTTTGCTCATAGTCCGAATTCAAATATATTAAGCTTTTGTAAAGAAGATAATGATACAGTGAAATATAAATATAGCAGTATTAAATACTATTTTTTGTACATACCACTCACTAATTATAATGCAGAGAGAAGCTTTTCTGTATTTAAAGATATTTTACCGAATAAATGAATCAGTTCTAAAAAGGAAAATTTAGTACGTGCTTGTGATTGACGTAAATAAATCATATTTTACATAATTTACTTAAATTATGCATATTTCAACATAATGGAGGTGATGGATGTTCTATATTGTTTATTGACTGCAGTGAGCGACCTCGATGTTTTCGTAAAGCGATAATACCAGTCGTCGATCCGACCTTTACTAAATTAAGGATTGGAAAATGTAAGCTGTTAATATACTGGAACACAATTTCTTTTGTGAATACATTAAAGTTTATTCACTTTAATTTTTGCATGAAAGCAATAAACAATAAAACTCCAACGTTTTCCTAATCGATATAAATTGTTGATATAGTAATATTTTTAATACTTCCTGATCAATAAATTAATCTCTTTAAAAGGTCAGAGTCTGTATTTTACCATTGGCTTTATACACACAACAGGAACAGATTTACACTCCGAAGTCCTTGGTATAATTACATACATATGATTAAATTTTAGTTCCTCAGTGGGATATGAAATAAGAAAATTGCATTCCATTTCTTCATCAGGGAATGGCTTAAATATGAGGTATTTCTTTATTTTCTTTCTAAACAAGAACAATAGACTAGGATGGATAAGCTATTTTCCAGAATAACCTATTACTTATGTAAAGTTCATTAGATTAATCGAGAAGCAGATTTGCAAAATTGTAATTTTCGTTAATTAATATTTAGGAACGTCCATTATTTTATATACGAGGGAAACTAGAAAAGAATCTATCTAGACCATAATAGAAACAACTGATTATGTGTTGCCTAGTAACATTCAATATTGTCAACAATTTTTTTTACTTATATCTCAAATTCTGTTAAAAGTATTCACAGCAACTACCTATGGTAATACATTAACAAAACGGCTATTGACTAAAAACATCCGGGCGTGCGTCTGAAGTAAGTCCTTCATGATAATGTGCGATTTCACAAGACAAGTCCAAAACATATTCCTCATGTGTAACTTTATTTGATCTAGACTACTCGATATTTCCATATTTAGCTTAGACGCTTTCATTTAGAAAATTGAAAAAACCATCTCATAGGACGTCATTTTGCTGACAGTAACCAACAAAAAGAGAGAATTGATGTCTATTTGGAAGACCAACAGTGACTGTAAGATAGGGGGCCCAAATGTTTTGAAATAAAAATAAAATCACTTATGTATGTGCTACTAGACTATAGATATTGGAAGCTTGTCTTTATAACATATATTTTGCGATAAACTATGAACTAGAAATAGAGAAAAACGATCTATTTGTAATGCAGAAAATATATTGCAAATGATACTATTGAAAGTATCTTTAGAACTCACAAATGTACAAGAATATTTCTCAGTTTATATGTATGTTGTAACGATATGTAGTGCAGCGCTCAGTTGTGGTTAAGCAGAAGACAGAGGAACACAAAAAAATTAAATACAATAAAGGAGAACTATGAGAAAGACAACAAGACACCAGATATTTTTTCACGTAAAAAATATTAAAGAAATTATTTCAAAGACTGACATGATTTTGTAGCAACGATCTATATTAACGTTACCTAATTTACAAAATATTGTAACTTTGCAAAGATAAGCGCACACGAATTACGGTGAAAGAACATTTACTTAATTAAATACAAGAATTGCGGCACAATGGGTACCTCAGTCTTTCTAAATGGAATAGCCATTAGCAGAAAAATATTTTCTTTTATTCCTATAATTTTAAAATTTCAAAAGAACAATGTTACCAAAATTTTATGATTACAAAATATTAATTCTGCGAAACTTATATAATTCACATTTTACAAAATCGTATCTATCAATTTTCTAATTAAGTAGACTGATTAACTTTTTCTCAATAAATCTCTGTTTAAGCAACACGTCTCCCCGCCTACAACGTTTTTATGTTCTGTCTAAACAACGTAATAAAAAATACCCATCATTCCGCACACTATTGTGCATTTCAAAAACATAAGTGCATTTGCATAAGGTCATGAACAATGTGGATTATATTTTAAATGAAATGAGCCACGTGCACTTGTTATTCCAAATTAACTAGCCGATTTTCTGTCCTATACATAAGACTACAAAATAATCACAAAGTATTTGAATTCATGGGTCAGTAAGCAAGCCATAAATTATGTCATAATCAAGTCCCAACAATGGAATTAGAATATTTATACTGGAGGTGTTGATTTTGTCGGCCCAAGAATAGAAATGACATCCAACAATTGTGATTTTCTAAAATACGATGATGATGATAATTCAAAATCACAAGCAGTTTTGGATTCAAATTGTAGCCCTTTGCTTAAAAAAGCTTAACATTAGTTGCACATTAAGATGTGTGTTTATCTCTTAATAAACAAAAACCATGAGGACGTACATATCGCTTACATACATATCTATTAAGAACGTAATACTTAGGATCATACGAGGGTGGTCCCAGAACCCGACAAAACAAAGAAAACACCAAAATTTTGGAAAGAAAATTTATTTTTCAATATAATCTCTTTTCAGCTCTACACATTTTTCCCGGCGATGTTCAATAAGTTCGATATCCTTTTTACAATAAGAACTGTCTTCCTCCTCAAAATAGCTATTAACTGCCGACATCACTTCTTCATCGCTGGAAAATCTTTGAACACTGAGCCATTTTTTCAAGTTCATGGTTGTGAAACGGCGCACAAATTCTACTTTGTTGCTGTGAAACTTCGTTAAACACTAAGTGAAACATTTTCGCGACACTGTTTTTGCTCGAATGTGAGTAACCGCGGCACCCATCTTGCACACAGCTTTCTCATGTCCAAATTGTCAGATAATATGCGATGTACTGCACTTTTTGAAATGCCTACTATATCTGCTAGCTCACGCACTTTCTGTCGACGATCATCCAGTACCGTTTTGTGGATTTTCTTCACCATTTCTGGCATCGTCACCTTATTTGGTCAACCACTGACTGCAACGATTATCTTGGCAGCTCGTACTGCCACGTTTAAACTCTACTACTCAATATTTCACTGTTGTAAACGAAGGAGCACACTCACCCAGACTAGAATCCAGTTCAGCTTTTATATTGGTTCAGCTGAGGTCTTTCAAATAAAAGTATTGTATCACGTAACGATGATCAATTTTCTCCATTTTTATAAATTCACTGAAAACGTTCACTATTAATGGCTGCTAAACAACGTGGCGTCTTCAAACTTAAAACATATGCTTTATGAACTGTGTACTTTCTAATACAGTGATATTTTTCAAACAACTACCGCTATCTCTAGGTCAGGCCAGGTACTTATAGGATCACTCTCATAGTTAAAAGTCCGATCCATTAAAATGATTTTGTTTACATATAAATTGAAAATTATACACACAAGAAAAAAATGAATATATTCGATCGTATACCATTAATTAATTAAGACGATTTTAATGGTCACACTTTTTAGAAACTTCATAGTTTTTGGTAGCTTTGGTACTGTTTTTAAACCCGAATGATTATGTTGGAGTTAATATACTGAACGTTCTTCCTTAACAGAATTTCTAAGGCAGTTTCTTGCTTTTGCCTTCCATATGAGTTAATTTGAGTAACTTGTCACACAACTTCTTCTCTGCTTTTTGTTTCATGGTATTTTGCCGATAAAGCACTTCCACGCTCATATCATGGCTATGTAATGCGCACTACATAAAAAATTGTATTTGATGTAAATACTCTAGCAACACAATTTTTTCAAAATACAGCTTTTATAAAATTTATAGCTTTCATACGCAATTAGAAGATTTTGTCGTTCATTGTAAACACATTCTAAATTCATCTTGACATATTTCAAGAAACTAAGATAGATACTAAAAACCGAACCAAATGTACATATTTATATATCTTGTACTTAAGAAAACCAACCCTCATTAAGTGCTTCTGTTAAATTTGAAAGAGCTATTATAGCATACGCGTTGTTGATTTTTAGCCATGGACACTTGTTGTGAGCGATTCTTCTGCTCCTCGTGATCAATCCTTTGCCAAATTATAATTTATGAGTAATTCTTCTACTCTTCATTGTGAAATTATAATAAAAGTACGATAAATAAATGACCAGAAAGGCAACGCACGCTAGAACCACAATTAAACTTACTAATAAAAAAATCTGGGACTCAGCAGTAACGTAAAACCATACAAATACCGAAAAATCTATAATTTGTATAATCTCAATTAAAGAAGTTAAATGAAGGAAAAATACCATTTGCCACGCATACGCCGCTTTTTCCAAATCTAAATCAAAAGAAAATAATATCGAGCAGATACGTACGAGGGAGCGTTTTCATATTCGCGGAATGGGGGACAAGGGGTGGAAATAAAAAAAACAAATTATTTTTCTTTTTCAATATATTCACCTGCAAGACGGATACATTTTTCACATCTTTCAATTAATTTATTTATACCCTCATAAAAAAATGATTTCTCTTTATCTGCAAAATACGCCGAAACTGCCTGATGACTTCATCATCGGCAGTCAATTTTTTACCCCGCAGCTCTTTTTTCATTTTCGGAAACAGGTAATAATCACTCGGGGCCTGGTCTGGGCTGTAGGGTGGGTGATTCAAAATTTCGAAGCCCACCTTATGCAGGGCAGCTAACGCAACGCGGCTCTTGTGGACGGGCGCGTTGTCGTGCAAAAGCAGAACACCTTTTGTCAATTTTCCCCGTCTTTTCTCTTTAATGGCTTCTTTTAGTCTCTCTAATATTGAAGCGTAATATTCTCCGGTTATAGAAACACCTTTATCTTTATAATCAATCAACAATATTCCTTCCGAGTCCCAAAATACCGTTGCCATGAGTTTCCCAGCTGATTGTGACACTTTAAATTTCTTGGGAGGTGCTGTGCCCTTTTTATGCCACTGCATGGAGTCTTGTTTGGACTCAGGTTCATAATGATGAACCCAAGTTTCGTCTCCAGTAACAATTCCACTCAATACACCATCCTTGTCTTCATTACAGAGGTCCAAAAATGCACGCGAACACTCTACGCGCTGTTGTTTTTGCGGCGGCGTGAGCATTCTCGGCACCCATCTTGCGCTGACCTTAGACATGCCGAGATGATCGTGTAGGATTTTAAAAATTGTTGTATCGGATACTCCAACCATTTCTGCGAGTTGTTTCTTCTTTAGTCGAGCATCTTCGAGGACAATTTGTTCAACTTTTTGGATAAGTGGTGACCTCAATGCTCCTACCCGGCCTCGAGTCGTCTTCAAGGGATTCCCTTCCTTGTTTAAATAAACTATGCCACTTGTACACCATGGTTTTTCCTGGACAAGAGTCGCCGTAAACCAATGACATCTCATTCATTATGGTCGCGACTGATTTTCCTTGCCTGGTAAGGAACTTTATAACGGCACGACATTCGATTTTTTCCATATTTCACTTTTCACTCCTGATTATGTTACTTGGTTGACGATAGCTCAAAGACTAACTGTCTAATAACAATGAAACTTCGTATTTATACTAATCATGAGTCGCTGCACAGGCCACGCCCCCAATGCGCCTACTCACCCCTCTACAACCCGCTCATTCCGCGAATATAAAAACGCTCCCTCGTATGTTATAGAAAAAATTAACACTAAACATAACACGGCCGATCAAATTCCCGGTTGTAAACTTTTGATTATAAAATTCGCATAAAATGTTATTGCATTTTCACATTTAACTTCATGATTTCTTCTATTAAATGTATACAATTTATTTTATATATTTATCTATATTTTTATTTACTAAATCTGATAAACACGCGTTATTTGCCACGACAGGTCATTTGATTCAGAGAAACATTTACTGCCTTAGAAAGCATTGAATTCGAAAATCTAATGCTTATTCGCATTCTACGTATTATATGAGTGTATGTATGTACACTTCTATAAAAACTTGCGTAGTAAGCTCAATTAAAAATAGTTGTGAACTGAAATTTCAATAAAGTGTAATATTACGAAGGGTAAGATGATTTTCGTTGATTATTGACCACCACATTATGATACATATAAGAATATGCACAATAGCGGAAACAAATTGAGTTTCGCGAACTGAATGAAGTCTATTTCGAGCGAAACGAGATGCATTTGTTGCAATTTTATATGCACGAGGTGCATATGATGCAAATAATTTGAAAGTTTCTTTTTTTTGTGAAATAAAACATGGAGCCCTAAATTTTTTTGAGAAATCATGAACAGAAATTGTTTTATAGAAGTTCTCCGATTTATCCGTCTTGATAAAAAAATTTGTACGGAGCCAACACTTGAAAATAGATAAATTCGCTTCGATATCTGAAGTATGGAAAAATTCATTGAGAACAATCGAAACCGTTATAAACTAAGGGCAAAAGTTACTATGGACGAACAACTATTTCCAAAGAAAGCAAAATGCAGATTTACGCAATATATTCCGAATCATTATCAAACAAATCAGTTGCAAACTCCGAAATTGCCGAAACTCTGTTTACAACTACAATAAAATTTGTATCTAAAAGCTAATTATCCTAGGTTATAAAGATACAATATTATTTCAAAGAAACTGTATCGGGCAAACCCTGTTTATAACTTTTGTTTCAATACCCTAAATACTAGTGAATGCATTAGATTAGTTTCGTGATTCAATAATTCTGTGTTAATGGAACTTTCATGCAAATAGATTTCTAGAGACTTTAATAGATTTAATTTTCTATCTTTATCACATAAAGAAAGTGTTAACCTCGTTCAAATCTGGCGGTGTGTGTTTTTTATAATTAAATGATGTGTAGTCCTGATATTTTGTTTTTACATTTCTTCTCTCTAAAAATGAATTACCACAAAATAACGGTCAACAGCACCATGTAAACGAAGTTAATGTATTTAGAAGTGTTTTTAATTTTAGCGTAGTTTTTTATTGTTAGGTTACGGTATTATCATTTGAAGATATGGCCCCGCCGCCAACTGGAGTCCATTATAGAGTCCTAATAAGAATAATAACAAATCGTGAAAAAGAATTAATAGCTATTTGATGTACGAAAGTCATGACTCAGACGTTTAGAAAAGAAGTTAAGTCCTTTCTGTTAATTATGTTGGAGTAAAAATATTGTGCTTCTCTTTTAGCATGAAATGTGATCGATATACAATGAAACCCACTTATTGGAATACTCATATTGTCCGCCAAAATTATTCCTATATGTGGATTATTCCATTTCAACTTATTTTTTCTTATTACTAGTAAGTTAAGTATGTATATACATATATACGTCGTATTCTTTATATATGCGATTTTATAACTATAAAATTGACTTCAGTATGATACTGTAAATTTATGTTGCGATTTTCATAAAATGTATTTAAGAATACATACAAAAGAAATAAAACACATTTCAGCGTAATACATATTTTTTAATTGATACTATTCTTTTTATTTCAAACTCTACACATCCTTAACAAAATAATCTGTAATTTTATTTTGTTTTCTTTCTTTACACGAAATATCAGTGAGTTCGTTATCTAATGCATAGAAATGTGCAAAATTACAATCAGCTTTTGATTCTAAAAAACGACGTATAGTATCACATGCTAATTTCACTTCTTGAGATGATGGCGCAGTTGATGGAGTATCCTTTGAATATGTATTTTCACCTACAATTTTTTTGAAAGAAATTTTGGACGTCTTTTTCATCTGGTAAACCACCTATTTGTTGCTTGACAATTTACAGTATCCAGATTTTGTGCAATCTGTTCGGCTTTTCACTTCAAAATGGGTCCGCTAAGTGAAACTTTACGCGCTCTTTTTTCCATAAACTAATGATTTAAAGCATTTTCTACGTCAGTATTCTTCCCGTTGTGTCTTGGTTTTTGAGTAGATTTAAAATTATCACGCCAATCACTTAAATCATTCTTTTCTTTTTAACAATTTACTCACTTGTGCTTGGGACACAACAAATTTTTTGGCAACATCCGACTCAAGCAATTTTACTTTTTCCTTCAGAGCAAGGTCTTTTCTTTTCAAGTTTGTCGAAGAAGCCATTTTTCAATCACTTTCGATTGCAATGTCAAATAACAAACCGAACAGAAATATAGAAATTTCCTGCTTTTAAAACCTCCGAAAAGGTTTTTATTGTATGTATGTAATTCGCACAGAATTAACCATTATCTAAATACTGTTTAAAATCACTTAGGTACAAGATTTTATTGCAATACGTAATTATCCGAAGATTATCTGTAATTATGTACATAATAACTTTCTAAAAGTAAAGTAAACATTCATAGTAACTTTTGGTTTACATCCACCTTTAGTTAAGCAGGTAGAGAAATTTATTCTTTTATGAAGACAAGTCATTCCTTTACCCAATATATTCTATTAAAAGATATTCTTATAACCGAATAATTTTGTTAATACTTAAAGGGAAATGGTTTTGTTCTTGAGATTTTAATTCCTTTAACCGATATATTCTATTAAGAGGGTTTCCAATAAACGGGTTTCACTGTATTGATTAAAGTCAAAGGACAAATAATATAAATATATTATTATACTTATTATATTACAGTTCTTTAAAAAAATTTAAAATTTATAATACATTAATCTCGAAAATTATAAATACATTTAATTAATTTAATTACAAATTTGTATTATACTAACTTATGATCAAAGCATATTGAAATCCGTATTCAAATAAATATTTTTCTTTCAGGTTCAATTTTGCATAATCATCTTACACAATGCGCAAGTCATATTCCGCCAATGCGATTATCCAAAATATGTGTCGATATTTCTACTCGCTCAAGCGATGTTGTTCTTAGTATCGAGTATTCTGAAATTTGGAAATGATGAATAAGATGTTACTTTTTAAAATGTAATTTTCTTTTAATGGGAAAGAAAAAACTGAATTGGAAAACGTGTTTTTATTTTTAGATGGTACAAGCATACAAATACTATAACAACTTTATTTAATCTAACTTTGTTATTGCTTATTTGATTGAAAACTCGTGGCAGTAAAAGAAAAAATTCGTTTCGCGTTCAGGTGTTGAAGTGTTGCTCTTATCATATGATATTGTCCAAAGTATAGTACGACTATGAAAACAGATTTTCTTTACACTGTTGCCCTAAAAAAAATTATACTACTGTATATTGCTAGTTTAGCTTAGATCAATTTTTCATATATCATAATCTGCAATCTAACACTATTATAAATACACAAATAATTTGACACAATCGTGATTGGATGAAAGTGTTCGCTGTATCTAATCTATAAGATATTTCATCTAAATACGAAACGGATTATAATAAACGTGTTCCTAAGTTATGAAGTAAATTAAAAACAATAGCTCTGCACTCTGGTATTTGTGATTCACTGCCTATTATTAATATTTTACTTATAGGCGTAGATATAATTTTATGATAGTAGTAGTAATAATAACAATAATAGTAAAAATCAACACAATCGCAACTATGATAATCATCTTCACATGGGCGCAGAAAACATCATAAAACTTGTAAGAAACACTGTTTCATGATGGACTATAGAATATCAGCCGCATACAGTTGGAGTTTTAGACCAATAGATATATGAGAAAGTGCGAGAAAAATATACGCCATAATAATAATAATAAATCTTTAGTTTTCAACAGAATATTCTCTTAAAAATATGTATAACAAGCTAATTACAATACATAAGGCAGAAAAATAAAAATTCAGATTCTAAATAGTTGAGTGTCAAAAATTCTCACAGATAGTCAAAAAAATCATATAATACAATAATAATTTTCTGCTCAACCAATTGGCCACGGGGGAAATTAATTTCTTGTCCATATTGTCACTGGTAATGAAACGTGAATTTCGTATGTCAATGCTGAGAGAGATAAACAGGAACATATACAATACCATGCCGATCCACCTAAACCGAAAAATTCGTTCAAATTTAGTCTCAAAGGAAAATCAACTGTATTCAAGAACCAAAATGATGTACTTTTGACTAATTTTATGAAACCTGGAACAACCATTACATCACAAGCCTATCGTGAAACACTTTCTAAACTGCCGCAATGCATTAAAACTGGATGATATAAAATGCCAGGCTTAGGAATTATTCTTTGCGATAATACATCTCCACAGATGGCTGCACGAACTACAGAAACAATAAAAAATTTCGAATGGAAGATTTAAGATCCCCTTTATAATCCTGATCTCACGCCCAGTGACTACCATCTCTTCCAACATTTTAAAAGCTAGCTTGAGTCTACATGTGTGGAAGAATGTAAGGAATTTTAGTGCAAAACTATCTAAAATCCCAGGTGGCGGAATTTTATGCAGAAGATTTGGTTCTGGATATCAAAAGTGTTTGGAATTACATGGTGATTATTGTTTTTATTTTATTAATGATTAATCCTTAATTTTGAACCGAGCCCCGTATTTGATACTATTTTAAGAGACAACACTGGAAACAGAAGGCCTGTTCGAACAATATCGTTTTTACTTTAAATTCTATATTGACTCATTTTCAGAAATTTTGCTAATTAAAATGTGTATTCCATTCTAGCCTGCTAAGCCTGGTTCAATGTGCTTTTTTTAAATTGCCATTGGTTATACATAAATGGAAAGAATTTTTTAGAATGTAAATATCGAGCCATTTTAAGCATCATAAAATTTATTACAAATGATTAGATGATATACTCCAAAAAAAAGCCAAAATAAATACAAAGTATTTTATGTATATCCTAAGCTACTACTGTTCAACATTTGTTGATTCAACTTTGAGCTTTAATAATATTTATTGTGTGTTTTGCTAACCAAATCAAGGGTAATCTCTAACACCAAGTTCTTATAATAATTAATTTGAGTTCCTGATTTGTTTTCGTACACTTGTCCTGAACTTTTATCTTGATTATAGCTTGTGTGTTTTTAGATTATTTAACACTGGGATATTTCCTAGTTCTGACAGACAAATTACTGAATTCTTCATTTAATTCTTTTATTTAAAAAGATTTACATAAAAAATACCATAGAATGACACAAAAAAAATAAAAGGCAGCTTATAGACTTTTATTATTAAGCTTTTCCTTTTTTCAATTGAGACGTTTGTATGTACAAACTTTGACAATTTGATAAAAAATGATCTGTCAAAAGTATCGCTTAATTTACTTATATGTAGGTACTGATAATTTCGTGACTTTTCACACTATAATTTCGATCAGTTTGTATTACCCGTAAAACTACAGATGTTACACTTTATCTTGAATAGACCTGATTTAATCATTTTAAAATAGTAAAATTATCCTGATTTCGTCTGGCATTAAAATAAAACGAGATTTCATCTAAAATCTAATATCATCACTTTGAATTCTTCATACTAGTTTTAAGTAGAAGGAGTTAAACTCTCATGTTGCCCTACTACAAGTATAGTATTGTGCGTTTCAAGATATAGTGCAACGACAAACTTCAGCGTAAGGTTTGAACACAGTCGGGTGGTTTGCAATAAAACTGACCGACATGTGAAGTATACCACAAACGTGCTTTGCCAATATTTAATTATAAATAATAAAAACATACGTGTATTATATTTGGAATATATATTGTACTTATGGGAAATTTCAAAACACTATGTGAAATATAAGAATACATTTTGCTTACTAATTTATTCTGCAAATTATATGAGAGTTAATTTACAAATTATTAAGCAAATATTTTATATAAACAAAAATTTACTATATAAAAATGTCTGTACCGTCCAACAACTCTGACTCGGTGAAGTCTTCGCCAGTATTTAAATTAGTTATAAGCTTCGGATGTATCTTTATACATTCTATTTTCTTTCTATTTCTATCTGATTAACTTCACCTGCGCTATATATTTGCAGATATGTTTTCTCGTTCTTCTTTAGTAATACTATAACATTGTCATTAAATTTCGACGATTTTTTTTGAACTGTGACATGCCTTCGTGGTAATCTGAGGAACAATTTTTGAGGATTTTGAAGTTCATTTAATTCAACCATTTATAGATTAACAATGGCAATATGGTCATTCTTATTCCTATAGATGCGGGAATATCGAACTGATACTGATCTGATTTTTCATTCCAGCTCATTTTGGTTATATTACGCGCATCAAGCCACGCTTCATAAAAATAATAAATAATATCTTCCGTCATTTATACTTGTCGATAGCAAATAAATAATCGTACAGTCACTTACGGATTCTTCAACTTTCCATTATATACAGCCTCCTATCATTTTTCTTGTATTTAAATCCGTTTCTTTTAAGAATCTTCACACTGTTAACTTGGAATGTGCAATATCCTCAGTTATTAATGCAACCTGTAAACTATTAATGAAGTTACATCATTTTTGACGTTGAAAAAGTATATCTTCTGTCGAACTATTTCAAGATCTCTCGACGTTGTTTTTCTAAATTTTGCATTCTCACTTTATTTTTTAGAAACACCAGCGTTCGGGTTTTTCTAATAGTCGGTTCCGGTATTTTAATAAGTTGTGAAGCTTTTAAGATAGCTTTCGAAATAAATAATCAGTCTATTTCCATTAAGCCATTGTTTACATTTAACATAATTTGCTTCGCATCTAAGGATACATATTGTCTTTGTGTTCTATTACATATTCGGTCACCGTTGCTCGCATTCATATCTATTGGTAAAACATCTTTTAGAGTCTGGACACGGTAAACTCTTTATTTTTTTAATGTCTTAACACTTTAATTGTTTAAAATAAATTGAATGCTTCGCTTAACTAAAACATTTTGATATTAGGCGGTATAAAATTTCAAGCTTTTTAACAGATGAAATAAATAAATGTAACATAACAAAAGCATATAGTTAAATACGCACTATTAAAATCCTTTGCTATTGTTGTATTATTATTTCATTATACCGTTTCTTCTTAGTATTACTAAATAATAGCATAATAATGAAAAAATTTATATACAGTGGTACCTCGAGATACGAGTGCTCTAACATACGAATTATTTGAGATACGAGCTATCGAGCGAGCGAAGTTTTGTTTTGAAATACGAGCGATATTTGAGATACGAGGAACGGCTCACGTATTCCCCAGTGTGCTTGTTTACCTCGCTGTCGAAGCATCTTTGCTAAGTTTTTCTAGGACTTTGCGCTTTTTGTGCATTTACCAACTTTATCACATTTTTTTCTATAACCACGGGCCCGAAGAAAGTGAGTGGAAAGGTTACTACTCAGAAGAAGATGATGTGAAAAGATGGAGAAACTGCTGATGGTTTCGGTAACGGAGAAGCAACTTAAAGGCGATACCTTAACACATGGTATCATATGCGAGAAGGCACGAGCGATTTACGGTGATTTGCTCGCGCACTTCAACGAACGAGGCATCGTTTAAAGCCAGTCGAGGCTAGTTTGACAACTTTAGGAAAAGGACCGGCATTCACTCCGTTGTCAGGCATGGTGTGGCAGCAAGCACATAAGATTTTAAAAGAAAAACTGCAAGTTATGTGGAGGGCAAACCTGAAGTCATGGGTCACTAGGCAGTTCTTCGTGCAGTGGGTAAACCTGGTTTTTAGTCGTTCTGTTAAAAAATATCTACAGGAAAACAACCTACCCATGCAAGCCCTTCTCTTTCTCGACAATGCCCCTACTCACCCACCGAACCTCGAACACCACTCCTATCCTGCGGCCCATGAATCAGCAGGTGATTTCTAATTTTAAAAAGCTGTACACTAAGCACCTGTTCCGGCACTGCTTTGAGGTGATAGCGAACACAAACCTCACCCTTCGAGAGTACCGGAAGGACCACTTTAACATCGTGATATGCCTCATTATTATTGATCAGGCCTGGCTGAGTGTTACAACGAGGACCTTGACCTTTGCATGGAAGAAGCTGTGGTTTGAGTCTGTAGCCGAAAAGATCTTCGAAGGATTCGAACCCGAAGTGCCAGTGGAGGAGAAGATTCTGTCTCTGAGAAAATCTATGGGCCTGGTGATGGATGAGAGAGACGTGAACGAGTTTGTCGAGGAGCATTCTCAGGAACTGACGACCGATAAATTACAAGAGTTACAATCGCAGCAGCATTCGGGGTTCTGAAAGAAATTGATTTTGAGGAAGAGCCAGAGGAGGAGGAGGTTATCTCTACAAGTGAGATAAAAAAGATCTTGGGAATGTGGGAGAGAGTTTTACAGTTCGTGGAAAAGAAACACCCCGAAAAAGTTGGAAATTGGTCGTGCATCGGAGCTATTTAATAACACTTGCCTAACTAATTTCCGCAACATTCTGAAAGGGAGGAAGAAACAAACCTCCTTGGACAGTTTTTTTCGAATCCGGCGAAAATGGCAAAGACTAATGAAGAGAAAAGTAGTGACTAAAATAAAGCATACAGTAGCATTTAAGTTGTATGTAAGTTACATTTAAATGACCAAAATACAAATATGTATGCACCCTTTATAAAACCAGTTTTTTTTGCTTTACATTCTATTTTATTATGTTTTTATACAATAATTGTCATTTATAAATACATTTTTCTTATTCAAAAATACGTAACAAAAACAATTAGGGGTAGCATTTTTGGGTCTGGAACGGATTAATAGCATTTCAATTAATTACAATGGGGAAAATTGCTTTGAGATACGAGCAAATTGACATACGAGCATGGTTACGGAACGAATTAAACTCGTATCTCGAGATATCACTGTATTTACATTATTACTTTATTTTCCCAACATCCTTAAGTTGGCCAAATTACTTTACGGGTATTTGAAACTTGTGTTTACCATCGCTGCAAAAGACTCTTCATGGGATTATTTATGATTTCGCACTATGCTTTGAAACGGAGTATATATGCTTTGATCTAATACTCAATAAAGTAAAACTGCATAAGATTTGCGTCATACATTTCTACTGTGATCAAAACATCAGATGTAAATAACGATACTAAAGAAAAGTATTTCTTACGAAAACTTCATTAGATAGTTTTTGTCGTTCCATTTATACAAATACTTATTACAAAACTATTTTCGCACTTTATAATATAATTTAAATAAAATTTAAAAGACGTCTTCTTTTATTATTGTACATCAATTAAAATCTTCATGTGAGAGTGTGAACGTAACAAATATTTTTCTTTTCAGATTCAATTTTCTATACTTTTCCTGCACAACTTCCAAGCTTTATTCCACCGCTGTGGTTTTCCAAAAATAATGAATGCATTACTTTTTCTTCAAACAGGCCTTTTGTTCTTTTTATTGGGAAGGTTCTATCACCGATCATATATTTCAAATGACAGATCAATACCAATAGTACAAATCAATATACCAAATGGACATTTAAAAGAAGATTAAGTTCGAATTTGAAAGTCGTTCCTTTACGTGTTCAGTCAATGGGTAATGTTAATTGCCCTTATTTATATGATTATTTAGAGATAAAAGTAACAATTTTGTACTTTTTCATTGTACAGATCATAGAGATAATAAATATGGCTACATTTAATAATATAAGAGCTATATGTTCACTATATGTACCTTCCTAAAAGTAGAGAGTAAAACATTTCCAAACTTTTCACGCAACGACGTAATGAACTCCTACCGTAACTATTTAAACATAAAACTTGAAATTTTATTCACATTTACTGACTTTTCTAGGATCACGAGTTACAAGATTTTTCTCGAAATTATATAATTAGCTTAAATCTAGGTCGATTTTATTAAAATGTAAGACATATATACGAATCCATAGTTTATTTGCAGATATATTAGATAACAATAATAGACTTATATAGTCACACTAAGGGAAAACAATGAAAGCGATATGGTGAGAAATGAGTCAACATTACTAACACTACCTTTCGAAAGAACTCATACAATACTCGAATTCTCCTATATTTTTTACGATAACAGATAAAATTTGGCTACTTCCTAACATTTAATTTTAAAATTACAACAGGTCGAATGAAGTGACTAAAAGTAAAATCTTAAAATACTTAAACTCACAGTATGTAGTACAAATGAAAATTAATTTTTTAAAAGAGTAGACACATCTAAAATTTTTGTTGATATGCAGCAGATTTTAGGTCATGATGTTCCTTCAAAAACCGCAATTGGTCGCTGGGTTGCCCATGGTTTGCCATGCGATGATATTAATATTAAAGACCATCGAAAACTGCAATAGCTCCTGAAATGATCATTGAAGTTAATGATATTGTTTCGAGCAACCGATGAATTGATATCAAAGAGATGGCTAACAACGCGAACATATAGACTGAACGCGTACATCGCATTTTACATACAGAATTTTGTATGATCAAGCTGTCTTGAATCGTGATCAAAAATGAATGATAATTTAAGCAGTTTTACAAGAACTAAGCTACAGATTATGTTGAAGACTATCTCTAACTGAATAATAAAAAAAAATCTTCCCACATTAATATTATTCCCTACTAGATACATTTTTCGATAACTAAGTTATTATATTTAGTATACTTTAGCAAAAGACTGTGTTGAACATGAGCACACACTTATCGTAATACCTATCTAATAGGAAAAACATTGAGCCAGTAAGGAATCATTATATCTCTGAATCCTAACAGCAATCTGAATATTTTCGATACCCCTACCCCAAAGAAAGCCAAGACATTCTACTGGCAGGTAAGGTAATGACCGCACTTTTTTGAGATTCGATGGGGATAATTTTCATAACCATCTTGCAAAGTACCAAACCGTATTATGTCGCTTTACTAGATAAATTGAGGAAAATTTTTAAAAAAATTACTCATAAAAAAATTCTCCTTCGCTAAAATAACGCTTTTTACCCACCAATTGAAAAATAGTAACACACTTAATGTACAATCTCATTTGTTTCATGTCTCGTCTCACCAAATTATTCCGGTACATTAACAGGTGGGCCATTTAAAAGTTTAAATTTAAGAATATAATAAAACAAAAATGGTTTGAAATTTTGCCAAATTTATTTTTCTGTTGTGAAGTACAATTGTTCCGGTTAGAGATGGAATATTATTTCATTCACATGGTTGCCGCGGCTGGCCTCACAGTACTCCATTCGATCGGACCAATTTTCGAGCACTTTGTCAAGTGTATGGGGTCGTATCTCGGCAATGGCATCACGAATGTTGGCCTTCAAATGCTCAATTATCTCTGGTTTGTCGGCATAACACTTATCTTTAACTGCGCCCCACAGAGAATAGTCCAAGGGTGTCAAATCGCAGTTTCTTGGCGGCCAATTGACATCACCATTTCGGCTATTTAAACGGCCATCAAACGTTTGACACAATAAATCGATTGTGGCAGGAGATGTGTGGCAAGTTGCACCATCCTGTTGAAACCAAACATCGTTCACATCAATACCATGAAGAGCGTAATGATTGCGCCGTCCTCATTTTCAAAGAAATATGGGCCAATGATGCCTTCGCTCCACAAGCCGCACCAAACAGTCACTCGTAATGGGTGCATTGGCTTCTGTAAGACCACGTGTGGGTTTTGTAAACCCCAAATTCGGCAAGTATGCTTGTTAACGTACCCACCAAGATGAAAATGAGCTTCATCCGAAAAGATGATTTTTTTTTTTGGTAAAATCGACATCATCGTGCAGTTTCTCGTTGACCAATCTAGCGAAGCGAAAACGAAGCGGATGGTCATGCGGCTTCAACTTTTGAACCAATTGAACTTTGTAAGGCGTCATGCCGAGATCTTTTCGCAAAATTTGACGTAAACTGGTGCGTGAAATATTCAATTCTTGAGAACGATGACGCGTTGATATTGATGGATTCTCACGCACACTCTCAGCCACAACTTCGATATTTTCGGGTGTACGCACTGTACGAGCACCCTCACGTCTTGGCGCATCGACAATGAAACCAGTTTCACGAACTTTAACAATAAACTTGCGTATACCGGGCACTGTTGGTCCTTCTCTGCGACCAAATTTTGTACGGCGTTTTCGTGCAATTTCCGACCAATCGTCTTTGTTTTGGAAATAAATTTCCAATAAATCCCAACATTGCTCAAGCGTAAATCGATTCATTTCGTTCAGTGGAGATAATATACTGAATTTTGTGACAGAATAGGATGACATAAGTATTGCCAGATTCGAAATAACCGGTGGTTCAAATTTAAACCGATAGATGGCCCACCCGTTATATAAGTACTTACATTTTGCATAACTTATTATTCCTTAAAGTAAGTACTATATGACTCCTTTCTGTACTTTTAACATCACTATTTTAAAAACTAGTATAATTACAGAAGAGAAAACAAAAAATGTTTTCGAAACAGGAGCACTAGTTCTAATCCTACAAACTTCTAATGGTACAAAAAAAGAGAAAATTCTTCATTTACAAGGATAATTTTTATCCCGTTGGTATGCGACTGAGTCGTTATAAAAAATAGCCGGAAAATATTTTTGATCCCTCTACGATTTCATCATATTTCATTAAAATCAGAGTGTGCGCAGTGCAGAACCTGCCTACACAAATAAAACGACAAATTACTTTTGCACATGCACACACTCACTGCTACTTTTATGCTATAACTATTGTTTCGTAACCATACACAAATTCATAGTAAGTTCTTCAAAAAATTTTTTTCAATTAATTTTTATACAAACATTGCATTTTCTGCAGTTATAAGTACATAACTGTATGCTACCTATGCTACTTTTCGAAGGAGGTCGCTGTGCGTGTGAGCTAATAATGAAATGCATAAACAATTCCAGTACAAGCGTTATTGACAAACTGGTTTCAGTTTCCTCAAAAAGCGATAATAGCGAATGTTTTATCACACCATAAGTAAATGTCAGAATTACAATAATATTTACAAATATTTGCTAATATGACTAACCTAAGTAATACTATTACTAATGTCGAAATACTCTTAAATTGTCTTATTGCAATATTGGGTGCAGTACGAACACATTATTATATATACATTTTTAACTTATGCAAGGTTAGGGTAATGAATATTAAGATCTTACAAATTGAAGATTATTGGAAAGAAATTAGTCTAAGACACACGAGAAGTTCAATTGTTAAATGCTAAAACGTTTTAATAGCCCATAGATATATGAGTTAAGCAAAGAGTTTTCCAGCGTTAGGCTAAATATTACTAAAAAATCTAGGATATAAAAATAAATAATAAAAATAATAAACTTTATTTGTCTAACAGATAACCATTTACAGAACGGTGAGAAACATACAAATAAAGCGTGAGTAATTACAAAAATATTAAATATATTTATGTCAAATACCTTTACAATTACTTTCGTTTTGTTTGTATTTTAATTACATTTTTTAATGTAATTAAAAGTAAAAAACAATACACACGTGACTTACAAATAAATTAGTTAACGGACTAAAACTATTGGAATGGATCATCAAATAAAAGCTTGGCATTTTTGCTTATATGCCTTTTATGAAAAACATTCGTTCTAGCTTCATGAACCAAAAAGGTATCATTAAATCAACTTGAACCTCGATGGACATGAGGTTAGTCTTAAAAAAAATAAGCGACGAATTAATTGCATTATTCACAGCTTTTCTAGAAATTTGGCACTAAGTAAATCACGCCTAAGTGAAAGTGATTGAAAATTAAATTTGTAAAGCAAAATAATATAATCAACATTAAGGGGTGGATATTCGCCATCAGATTCAAATGCAAAACATTTTACAAATTGCTTCCGCATTCTCTGCAAATGTATGTAGCGGCAGGAACAAATCATGGTGGTGTAATCAAATTTGGAGCACACAAATGTATAAAATAATAATCTTAAAGTTCAAGCTTTAAATCAACAGCACAAGCTAAAAACTTACCAACAATTGCGATCAGGAGATTATTTATGTAAATGCATATAGTAATGGCCCAAGATTTGGTGCCTGTGTAAGATATGATGAAGCGATAAAAAATATAATTTAAACCATTATAAGAAACAATAAATTTTGTTATATACATATATAAACGGTTTTCCAATAAGGAATTTACCAATTTTTTTTCAAAATAAAATGCAAACCATTTGAGATATTTCAAAAACTTTATTATCGGGTTGAAGTACAATCAAAACATTTATGAATGGAACTCGACTTCGTTCATATGGCCACCGCGGGCACGTTTGCAGCGGTCGATTCGTTGGACCCAATTTTCGATGATGGCCACACAATTCGGCCGAAACGACTGCCATGTCGCGTTCAATGTTGGCTCTGAGTTCTTCCAACGATGTCGGCTTGTTGGCATAGACCAATGACTTGACGTAGCCACAAAGAAAAAAGTCTAGAGGCGTTAAATCGCACGAACGAGGCGGCCAATCGACTGGTCCATTGCTTGAGTTAACACGCTCATCAAACTTACTCTTCAATAAATCGATTGTAACGTGTGCTGTGTGGCTTGTGGCACCGTCCTGCTGAAACCACATGTTGTCCAAGTCCATATCTTCCAATTCGGGCCAAAAATAATCGGTAATCATTCACAGTAACGTGACGTTCATTATCGTTGACGAAAAAATATGGCCCTATGACGCCACCGGCATGCAAACCGCACCAAACAGTTATTTTTTGTGGATGAAGTGGTGTTTCATGAAGCACATGTGGATTTTCACCCGACCAATAACGCATATTTTGCTTACTGACGAACCCATTGAGCCAAAAATGAGCTTCATCACTGAAAATGATTTTGCGATTAAATTGATCATCTTGGCGCATCTTTTCCAGAGCCCAATCGGAGAACGTACGTCGCTTCAAATGGTCCATCGGCTTCAATTCTTGAGTCAGCTTGATCTTGTATGGGTGTAAACCAAGATCCTTACGCAAAATTTGCCATAAAATAGTCTGGGCGATGCCCAACTCTTGGGAACGCCGCGAAATTGACTGATTTGGATCATTTGCTACGGACGTTTCAACGGCAGTGATATTTTCGACACTTCGACCAACCCGTTATCTCACTGGCACGGCAACATCACACAACGAATATGTAGACTCAAATTTTTGCACTAAACTTGTTACTGCCTGTCTACTAGGGCGAGAATTACGACCGAAAATCGGAGTTAACGCTCTTAAAGTAGCGGTCACCGACTCCGAATTTCTGTAGTAAATTTTTATAATTTGCAGACTTTGTTCGTTCATGTACTTTATCATGATGAAAATGTTAAGTTTACTGAATAAATTGACAGTGACAGTTCGATGATTAGTGAAAGGGTGCGTTCACAAATTGAATTAAAATTTGTCAAGTCCCTATTGGAAAACCCTTTATATATATATATATATATATAATAGAAAAGATATTCCGTCTTTTAATTAAGTTAGTAATAAAAAGATATAACAGATAAAAAGTAAATAACTTTTGAAATTTGAAAGAAAATAATGCTCCGGCTAGCTCAAATGATTCGACTTTTAATCTCAGATGGTAAAGAAACGTATGAGACGAGTTGTTCAAGCACTAATTAAATTGTACATTACCTGACTTGAAAAATAAACAGCTTTTCAAAATAATCAAAACTCAATTTTAATAAATTTGTATAATAAACTTTACAAATTTGTAGACAATAATATCCTAAAAACCTCACAAATCTAAATATTGAATTAAATCAATGGATAATTAATTTTTTTAAAACATTAACCTTTTAGAAAACAAACTAGAGGGTATACAGTTCGTTAATCTGTGTGTAACTTGAGCTGCGTCATAGATAAATTCAATTAAACGATGTTAGTTAATCAATTTTCCCTCGTAAAATTATTTAAGTAATTAACTTATTTAAAGTGTTAAATGTTCAAACTGTGTTAATAGGAAAAAATCGATGAACTATTGGTAAGTAGTGTTGTAATTCAAATATCTCATAATGAATAATAATCAAATAACTTTATTCACTAGAATATTTTTAATGTAGAGTTAGGTTTTCACAATCCATGCTAATGAATTCTGTAGTATTTCAGTACTGTGTTTATTAAGTAATACTTTAATTAAATTAGACCTTTATCTTTTATGTCACCAATTCTAGTAATATAATTCCACGAATTTTATATACAAATATGTAGGTACCTCATACCTTCCGATATAATGGTTAAATATTCCTGTAGAATTTTATTTTTCTCCAAGGATATAATTAAAATGGATCTCTGTGACTCGTTACAAAAAAGAGGTAACAGAATTTGGACTATTAATAATGGTTCTACACGTTCTGAATACTTGTATCTTGGAAATATACGGTCCACTAATACTTAATCTTTATTGTAAGTTAACCAAAAAATTTGAATACCAATAAATACAGTGTTGTGTATCACAGGCACTTAAACTTCCTAAATAATTTTATCATATAAATAATATACATCTTACTATTTTTCTTTCAATTATATCTCCAAGTATAAGTTTATCAACTCTCATGCAAAATTACCAAATTTTTTGCTCCTTCTTTGTGTCCCTCCCTCCAATTGCTCTTATTATAATCCCACTTCCCTCGAAATTATTTTATAAATATTATTATTTTTTTGTGACTATTTATAATAATATGAACATTTTTATAATTAAATTAAATAATATAATATATTCAATACACATTTTACAAGGGAAGCTGTTTATATTTCGGAAATAGCAACCAAAAAAAATTTTTATTATCGAAAATAGTTTTATTGCTTTTCAAAATATTCTCCTTGAAATCAATGCACTTTTGTATTCGTTTAAACCAATCCGAAAAGTACTGCTACCACTGCGAAAACGATATCTCCAAAATATGAGTTTGGAATGCCTCAACTGCCTCTTCCGGCGTAGAAAGTAGAAAACCGTTGACCATGAAGTTTATTCTTCACATGTGGGAATAACGAGAAATCACAAAGTGGTAGATCAGGGCTGTACGGCGGATGGCTCATCAATTCAATGTTTTCCCCGGGCAAATATTCAATTGTTTGAACCGACCTTATGAGAGCTCGCATTGTCATGGTGGAGAATAATCTCTCGTTTTCGGGTTGTTTTCCTTTTTCTTCAAAAACTTTTGGCAAACAAATAGTTATATACCATTCGGAATTGACCGTTCTACAACTCTCTAAAGGCACGGTTACAACGTGACCGGTTTTTCCGAAAAGACAGGCGAACATTTGTTTTGATGTGCTTCGAACGCGAACAACTTTTGTTGGATTTGGATCTTCTTGGAATAGCCACACAGTCGACTGCTGTTTACTATCGGGCTCATACGTATAGATCCAAAATTCGTCACCTATGACGACTTTGTAAATGTTCTTTGAAGGACCGCCATTGTATTTTTTGTGCATTTCTGCAGCTAGTTTTATAGTTAGTTCAAAATTGGCAAAGTCATTAAGACCATTTGCCGTAGGAGAATTTATCAAGGAGTGTATATTAGAAGTTTGCAGTGTTTTGTGTCCTGAAAAGAAAAATGAATTTGAAAAAATTAGTTTGTCAAGACGAGCTGTTGTCCGACGTATAGAAATGATGGCTAATATTATAAAAACAGCATTGACTGACCTTATGACTGGTTTTGAATCATTTTCCATAGCATTAGACGAGAGCACCGTTTGTCTGACACAGCTCAACTGGCTATATTTATTCAAGATGTTGATTAAGAGTTCACTGTTACTGAGGAATTGCTTGCTTTACAACCGCTAAAAGGAGCCACTACAGGAGAGGACATTTTTAATGAAGTTCAAAAGGTATTCACAACTTTTGGCTTGCCATAGTCAAAATTAGTTGGAGTATGCAAAGATGGTGCATCTTCTATGGTCAGCTTAACGTAAAGGTTTCATCGAAATTTTGAATGAAAAAGCAACTGAATTAAATGTGCAAAAAGATTATTTGATAGTCCTTCATTGCATTATCCACCAACAGAACTTGTGTTCTAAGTCCATTCGACTCCAAAATGTTATAAGAGAGGTAGTAAAATCTATCAATTTTATTCGATCCGGAGGGTTTAACCATCGTCAGTTCAAGCCGTTTTTGAATGAAATATCAGCCGAATATGACGACCTAACATGTTATTATGAAGTCAGATGGCCAAGCAAAGGGCAATGCTGAAACGATTTTACGAGCTTAGAAATGAGATAGCAGACTTTATGCAAATAAAAGATAAACCACTACCTGAATTGAGTGACCCAAAATGGATATGTGACTTAGCATTTCTTGTCGACCTTACAGGCTATTTGAATGATTTAAATTTGAAACTTCAAAAACAAAGACAGTTAGTAAATGATTTGTACAGCCATTTGAAAGCGTTTCAGAACAAAATCCTCTTGTGGGAGGCACAGATGCTGTCTGGTAACAGTTACCATTTCACCACGCTCTTTGCGTATGAAAATATTGCTTATGCTCAATACGCTAAAGAACTCAAGTTACTGTCGGAGCAATTTTCGAATAGATTTGGCGATTTCAAAGACATGGAAGACTGTTTCCATTTATTTGCTACTCCAACAAAAATTAATGTACAAAATGCTCCAATACACTTGCAAATGTAGTTGATTGAGATTCAAGAAAACTCACTCCCAAAATCTAAATTTGAAGACGTGGAGTTGTGCGATTTCTACAAAAAATACCTCGAAGAAGACCATTTTCCGCAGCTTGGACAATTCGCAAGAATATTGATTTGTGCATTTGGTAGTACTTATAAATGTATCAGCGGAATTAATTCAAACATCGATGGATTAGTTTCCCAAATTCAAGCTGAAGTGTCTCATTGATTTCGGTGTCGCTATTTAACTTTCGTAGTTTGTAACAATTTCAAATTTAACGATTTAATTATAATGTTGTACCTATTTTTTTCATTTCATTTTGTTATTTTAATAAATTGTATTATAATAACATTGTCGTATTATTTCATGTCTGATATCTATCGCTAAAAATTATGAACACTACCTTAAAATACTACTTTAAAATGCACTACTTTTAAACGCGGCCCGCGAACGTATTTGTACATTAAAATTTGGCCCACAACATGCCAAAGCTTGCCCATACATGCCGTAAATACTTGTTTTAAACAAAATCATTTTCGCTCTAACACTGCAACGTGAAGTGTGATAATAAAATCACAAATATTAAATAGAGGACATAATTCCTGATAACATAAAGAAGTCGGATATTAGATCGACATGAAACTAAACTTTGTCCTTCGGGTTGCTATAATACTTATAAGCATATGTCGAAATAATGGATTTATATGTACCCAGAAGTATAATTGCTTGAAGACTCTCTCTCCTTGGTAGCTAATTAATTTATTCATATTAATAATTATAGTATCTATTCATTGACGGCTATCTATAGAAACAATGTAATAATATCGCCAATTTATTTTATGTGGAACAGTTGATTTAACACAATAATATCTCTTTTAACGATAGTTTTGCGTTCCTTAAAAATATTACGTTAAGCGAGTTATGACTGGGAGAGGTAAATGTAACACCCAGGGATAGAAATAGTTTCCTAAAATTAAAAATAGGCATCTTTTCAAACTAAAATTTTGTTATTTATTAGCAAAATACAAACAATTAAAATGTATAAGATTACCAAACGAAATGTTTGTATTATTACAAATATATTACTTGACTAAAACAATTATATTTTTTTTTTGTTAAAACTTTAGGTAATGGTTGTCTCTTATCGATATCAGAATTAGTATCTTCTCATTCCAAATGTGTTTCAGTCAATTCTTGTACCTCCTTATTAGTGATAGGGTTTATCGTTGTCATCCACTAATGTCTGAATATATTTAGCATCAACTTCTTTGAAATCTAGTTGGTGTGACATGTTAAGAAGTTTATCCTGGTTGATATTATTACTGGATTCTGATTCTTCTCTTATACCGAGATATACATAGCTTCCTTCCGTGATTGTTGGATAGTATAATATCTATAACATTTATTGTAACTTTTCCAGAATTTTTTATCTGCACTTGTTTGTTGTCAACAACATCAACTAACTGCGAAGTTAAAAGTTGAAAATATGTGCCAGTAGTGATCTTTAAAAGCCGTTATGACACCCGACCCACTGTCTGTATAGTAAATGTGGCGTTCAGTAGAAGGAACAAAACGACTTTAGTTCTAAATTGTTTATTTAACAATAACGCTAAGCTCTTCTCTCTAAGAAATACTTTTTATTACTCGTAGATTCTCCGACGATGACTAAAAAGTTAAGCTAAAGTCACTTGAAGAATTACTACCTAGTAACAGAGTTAAGCGATCATCTGTTCCCTTGAGGGCGTTTTCTCTTCTTGCGAAATGAATATTTTGAATGGCAGACTTTTCCAAAATAGATTCCTTTCATCTACATTAATTACCAAACTTGGAGGATATCCACGATTAAAGATTTTAATTATTCGGGAAAATTTCTTGCTGCTTTTATGTCAGCCTTAGCTATTTCTCCGGTTATAGGAATATTGTGAATTCCAGCTCGTGCTTTAAACTTTTCAAACTATCCACTTCGTCCACATTGTCATTATTCTCGTGGGTTTTTATAAAATTAAATAAATTCCATGCTTTACTTTAAATTGCCATATTACTGACCAGCATCTGGCGTTGGTTCGTGTATCAATCCGACCACTTAACAACTACGCTCTTTCTATAATACTGCTTCGTGTACGGGTAATCTTTTTTGCAGTTACATCGCTATTGTTTTCAATAGAAGCTTTTATTTTCTCTGATTGACTTCCGATTATAGCAATAGCTGAATAAGATAGTACCGTTTGAAAAGACACTACACGCACTCTTCTTTTACCCCTTTCAACTTAGTCTAGAATCTTTAATTTAGTCCCTCAAGTTATGACTTTTCATAATTAATTGATGTGACTTTTACGTAATGAAAATCCATAACAAATTAAATACAAAAACTCACTTGTGCGATTTTCACAAAATATATTTATTTTTTAACCTACTTTGTTTGAAAACATTTTTATTTCTGATGTATGTACGAAATATTTTTCCTATATTTGATATTCTTCGCATTTTATATACATATATTCACCAGTTGAAGCTAAAATCACTAGACTTATTTTAGCGCGAATTATAATTTAAGTAATTTAAAAAAGATAAATTCCTTTATTATTTTAACCACTAATAATTAATAAAATTCAACATTTTTAATTTTTTCAAAAGCTGAAAATTATTTATTATTTACAGTGGAAAAGATCCCTTACAATGCATACAATAATATTAATGGCAATAAGACAAACAATACAATAAATTACGATGTGCCGACCAAAGCTCAAAACAGAGTTTGGATCTTCAATGATGAGGACACACCCGTAGTTGTCAGAAAATCCCGATCTGTAAAGAAGAAAATGGCAGCTGTATTTTTCAAATCGAGTGGAATTGTGGAACGCGTTGTTTTGGACACACAGAAGACAGTCACAACTAAGTGGTATACTGACCTGTGCCTGTCTAGTCATTGGATCTATGAAGAACCTGCGGCCAAAGTCAAGAATGGACAACTGGTTCCTCCATCACGATAATGCTCCAGCTCACCAGGCCGAAGCCTGCACGGAATATTTGACCACGACAGGATTGAAACTTCTCGAGCACTCTCCCTACAGTCTAGATCTTGCTCCCTGCGACTTTGCACTGTTCCTGCATGTGAAAATGAAGCTAAAAGCTAGACGGTTTTCCAGTGATGAGGATCTTCTGCGGCCTTGGGACAATGAGTGTGCTTTACTCCCTAGTGAAACTTGTCAGAACTGGTTTAAAGATTGGTTTCGGAGGATAGATAGGTGTATTGAGTGTAGAGGAAATTACTTTGAAAAAATTAAATAAACAAAGCTGTATTGCAAAACTTTCCTAGTACCCTTTGTATTCTAGTCAACTCAACTACATATATTCAGGGTGACATAAAATTACAACGAAATAAGTTTAATAGGAAAGAATTGTTCAAATCTACCTGGTCATTTAATAAATTATTACATTTCTTATATTTGTTTATTTATTGAAACCTCTAGAAATAAACAAACAAAAAAAATGTAAATGGAAGACTCGGTTGTGTGATTTTCACATATTTTTTTTTATTTTAAAAATAGTAACAATTGTTTCACCGACATTGTGGCTTCTTCAAACAATGAGGTAAATTTAACAAGCACGGAATATATTCTAGACAATGAAATTAATTTAACGGTGGAGGGGGGTGATATACAATTACAAGAAAATAAATTTAAAAGTGAAAAATTATTCAAATGTATTTGATCGTTTAATAAATTATTACGTTTCTTATATTTGTTTATTTATTGAAACCTCTAGAAATAAACGAACATAAAAAATGTAAATAAGAAACTCGGTTGTGTGATTTTCACGCATTTTTTCTTATTTTAAAAATAGTAACAATTGTTTCACTGACATTGTGGCTTCTTCCAACTATGAGGTAAATTTAACAAGAACGGAATATATTCTAGACAACTCAATTAATTTAAAGGTGAGGGGTGATATACAATTATATGAAAATAAGTGTAAAAGTGAAGAATTATTCAAATCTATTTGATCGTTTAATAAATTATTACATTTCTTATATTTGTTTATTTATTGAAACCTCTAGAAATAAACAAACATAAAAAATGTAAATAAAAAACTCGGTTGTGTGATTTTCACACATTCTTTTTATTTTAAAAATAGTAACAATTGTTTCACTGACATTGTGGCTTCTACAAACTAAGAGGTAAATTTAATAAGAACGGAATATATTCTAGACAACTAAATTAATTCAAAGGTGGGGGGTGATATACAATTACAAGAAAATAATCTATTTGATCGTTTAATAAATTATTACCTTTCTTATATTTGTTTATTGATTGAAACCTCTAAAAATAAACAAACATAAAAAATGTCTAGCACCAATGGATTACTTATTTGACGGTAAGTATTAATATTAACTTTATTTGTTTCTAATGATAATTTAATACTTTTGAGTTGAAATTAGCAGCAAAAATTAGAATAAAAATTCATGATTATTTTTTGAGAAAGATTTTTTAAGTTATAACTTTTTAATTCAATTTTTTTGTAACTTATTTTGTTTCAAAAGCATTTTTATTTCTGATGTAGGTATGTAGGAAATATTTTTTCCTACATTTGATATTCTTGATTTGAATAATTCTCCACTTTTACATCTGTAAATGTATATCACCCCCACCCTTAAATTAGTTTAGTTAACTAAAATATATTCCATTCTTGTTCAATTTAGCTCTTAGCCTGAAGAAGCCACAACGTCCGAGAAATAATTGTTACTACTTTTAAATTTAAAAAAATATGGCTTTATTTATCTGCTTTTGTGTTTCCGGGCTGGAACTGCGTCACTAGTATATCTGCCGACGTTTCGTACCCATTTGTATGGGACATCTTCAGGGCTGAACTACTGCACTGAAACTGAGTTTCAATTAGTTCAACCCTGAAGATGTCCCATACAAATGGGTACGAAACGTCGGCAGATATACTAGTGACGCGGTTCCAGCCCGGAAACCCAGAAGCAGATAGCATGGACCACGACCGCGGAAGTCTACGTACCAAATGGCTTTATTTATTTCGTATTTTTTTACATCATAGTTAGATAGTAAGATAGGTGATAGGCTATAACTGAAATATGATTAAACTGGCAAAATCTTACGATTCTTTAGACTAGAAATAGGAGAATTCTCACAAAAATAAATTTGCTTTTGTTAATAATTGTATAGCGAGGTAACGTAAATCGAGGCATTATTGTATATTTAATATAGTGATATGTATGTACATACGTGATTCATTTTTTACTTTATTTTATTCTGTTGTACGCGGATATACTTGAATATAAACTATTGGGAATAAAGAAATCACCATTACTATTATTACTCTTAGATTACTTCTTCCATTACTACACGAAATAAGGCAATCGTTTTTTAAAAACTGTTATTTTCAGTAAATAGCATATTTGCATTCATCAATATTATATCTAACACAAACTTTATTAAACCATAACCTCTTTGACTACTTCAGTAAGAACAGGTTACGTGAAAATACCGGTTAAGAGCACATATCATACGTAACTCCGAAAAATTAGGTGAACATGTGAAAGTGAAATAAGTTCGTCTCGAATCTTCAGTGTAAACGTTAAAGATTCATTGAATGAACGAATAATTTGTGTAAGTGAATATTTCTAATAATTCATCGATACGCCCATACATATATACATATGTATACATATATTAGATATGTACATATGCAAACTTATAAAACTTTCGGACTATGATGTTGAATAATGTGCGCTATTATTACATCTCTACTTTCTATCAGGTAGTGGGCACACACATATCAAGCTACACTTGCTATGCATCAACTACCCCTACTACTACGACTACTACTACTATTATTTTACAAATAAGTGTGACTTGCTTCTTGATATAATAAAATTTTCTTGCGGGTTTTCAGTCAGTTTTAAATGTTTCCACTACGATTATTCGTGACAGTGTGGATTGCCTAACTTTTGATATCGAAGAAAGCTTGCAAGACATTTAAATATCTAGCACCAATGGATTACTTATTTGACGGTAAGTATTAATATTAACTTTATTTGTTTCTAATGATAATTTAATACTTTTGAGTTAAAATTAGCAGCAAAAATTAGAATAAAAATTCATGATTATTTTTTGAGAAAGATTTTTTAAGTTATAACTTTTTAACTCAATTTTTTTGTAACTTATTTTGTTTCAAAAGCATTTTTATTTCTGATGTAGGTATGTAGGAAATATTTTTTCCTATATTTGATATTCTTCGCATTTTATATATATATATATATATATATATATATATATATATATATATATATATATATATGTATTTACCAGTTGAAGCTAAAGTCGCTGGACTTATTTTAGTGCAAATTGTAATTTAAATAATTTAAATAAGATAAATTCCTTTTATTATTTTAACGATTAATAATTAATAAAATACAACATTTTTAATTTTTTGAGAAGCTGAAAATTATTTATTATTTACAGTGAAAAAGATCACTTACAATCCATATAATAATATAACAGCCTTCATTAATGGCAATAAGACAAAAAATACAATAAATAATACAAATTTTCATTAAAAGTTTAATTACATACTTATTATATTTATTATACATTATATTCATAAGAAGAAAAAGCTTTAGAAACTAAATAACTTTTTATAATATTTTATGATGACACCAATAATTATGCTGTTAATGATATCAAAGAAGTAATTAACTGATGTTGCCTTTCCTTGATGAAAATCCATAACAAATTAAGCGTATAAACTCAATTGTGTGACAATATATCTTTATTGAAAAAGTGTAACAATTGTTTCATCAGCACTGTGACTTCCTCAGACACAAATCTATTACAAACAAAATATATTCTAGTCAACTAAACTATTCTCAGGGTGATATACAATTACAACGAAATAAGTTTAACAGTGAAAAATTGTTCAAATCTACTTGGTCATTTAATAAATTACCACATTTTTATATTTGTTTATTTATTATTTTTAAGTAATAGTAACTTTAAACCTTTATTTGCGGAATGCAAGATGATGAACCCTGAATTAAAAAATTATTATAAATATTTAAATGTACTAAATTGTTGAAGTAGTTTTTGTCATAGGTAAAACTTCTTTTTTGTTCTGATATCCTTGTTTCCATAGACCTAGTTTGACCGATATATACTTTAAAGCAATCACGGGCAACTAAATAGTTTTCTCACAATCGTTTACACCCGAATATAAAATTTACAATTGAAATAGAAATTAAAGATACTTTAAACTTTCGTGATTAACAATATCTAAACATAATAATCTTTTAGAATATACAATTTATCACAAACCTAACCACACAGATACTACCATACCTAATTCTTCCTGTCACCCGTTTAATCAAAAAATAACGTGTAATAGTATGATACATAGATTGTTAACAATTCCACTTTCTATTTACAATTTTCAGATAGAATTAAATATCATAAAATAAGTTGTGCTAAATAACGGTTATAAGAGCGATTTAATTGATAGTTTACTAAGAAAACAGCAACATAAAAAAGCCTTGCGAATGATATAAATTAAGTACCAAGTATAATCTATTGTTACATACGCCCTCAATCTCAATAAATATGTAAGTTAACATAATGCATGGTAGATATTGCTTTCTAACCTAATAATACGTTAGAAAAATTCATTAAAAATTACAGAGACAAGATTAATAAATCCAACAAGTCGGAAGCTTTCTTGTGGTGATTGCTCTAAAACGCATAAAATACATCAGTCAAACTGGAAGATCTATGGAAACAAGGATATCAGAATATAAAAGAACTTTTAATCACAACAAAAACGCAATACATTTAAATACTTGTAATCATTCTTTTAACTCAGAATTCACCATTTTACATTCCGAAAACAAAGGGTTGCATATCACCCCCGCTCTGAAAATAGTTTAGTTGACTAGAATATATCCCACGTTAGATTTTTACTTAAATCTGAAGAAGTCACAATGCTGACGGAACAATTGTTCCAATTTTTCAATAAATATATTTTGTGAAAACCACACAACTGAGTTTTTGTGTTGTGTAATTTTTTTTAATCAAACAAGATATGGAAAAATGATACAAAAATATACATTATTGTTTCTGCTGCATTTTCTGTGTATTAAAGTGTACAGCTTTTTTCTAGAGTATTTTCTTTTACCTTTTATTATCATTTTTTAAACTTTTCATCTTCTCATGTCCTCTTCCACCATCTTCCTACCATCTTCTTCTTGGGTATATTTTCTTTTCCCAAGTTCTCTTCGTTTTAAATATTTATTAGTTATCCAATACTTCACAGCCTGGCTATCTGTCCAGCCAGTTTATTTTACGAGACCTTATTATTTCTGTAATACTACTCATAAATGTTAGTTACTTCACTCCTAGTTAAGCAATAACATTTTTCTTTCCTCCATTAAGTGTTCCTTTCCAATATATCTATTTCTTTCTCTTACATTATTTAAAATCAGTAACTGATATTTGTATAGCACTGTGTGTCTTATGACTGTTTTACATATGCGTTGTTCCGCTCTTTTAGTAATTAATCTGGCCTTTAATATTTTAGGCAACCTTCCTACACTATACACACATATTTCAACTGATACCATATTTCCGTTATTTATATTTATTCCTAGATAGGTGATATTAGTCTGTAATTCTTATTACTGCGTACGTTTTTATGTACTTACTTTGTTCTACATTTGAGCATTATAAAATCTCTACCTTCTGCTCTTCTCCGCTGCGCAATAAATAAATAAATAATCTGAAATTTTGAATTTATAATAGGTGATTCATTATGATGTACTTTTTTCAAGACTGATTTTTTGACAGATAAAGCGTAAGTCGTATCAAACTTTCAGGCTATTTTAGTTAAGTATTGCGTGACATTTTATTATGAAAGGACTCAGCCCGAGTCAGCGTCTACAAATTGCGAGAAAAATTTGGTAAATATTTAATTTCATGAAATGGATCTGTGCAATGGCCGCCTAGAGCATGGATGTCATACCCTTAGAGTCCCAAGTCGACATGTATCAGCCATATACGATTGAGCAATTGGAAGCGAACATTTAAACAAATACCATGTACATGTTAGGCGCAGTTATGATGAACATTTGAAGCAAATAATTTTCAAAAAAATAAACGCCAAGAATGGTTCTTTTGTTTGGTAAGAAAAATACTCGGTAAAATTGAAGTTTTTATTTTTTTTTATTTTTGAAAAAAGTACCTCCAAATGAATCACCCCTTATGTCGCTCGTTTTAGATGTTTTCTCTACCTGTCAATTTCTTTTAATCTTTTATTGTTCTTGTCAGTACTACAAAATCATTATATATTGACGTCATTGCTAGTAAAAAACGTGTGGTTCTTCAGTTTCTTCCTTAAAGTTATGTTTAATAAGGTTGCTATTAATAGATTTTTTTTCTCTTCTTTGGTTTTAAAGTTATCTGACTTTGGTCCACTTACTATTACTTTATTATCTGACTTGGTCAATGGCAAACGTCTCATCATTTTGCCGGTATTTACATCACTATGATGGCGGCTTTGTAAGATGCTTCTCTACTAATATGATCGCTTGCCTACCTAAAATCAAATGATTACATGGATTATCAAGTTGCAATCACGGCTGCCATTCGCTAGTGGTTTCATAGTAGACATGTTTTCGTTCATAGTTTTTTCTTTTTAAAACCCGTACGCTATATTCTCCCGCGACGTTATTATCAAATTCCTGTATTTTTAATAGATGCATTTAGAAAAGATTACCCTTCTAGCGTTATTGCTTTTTGTCAAGTCTTCGTTTCTTCGGAACTAATATCAGACGTATTTCAGTTATACCTTGGAAAACATAACTCTTCAAATTTTCTTTTAATGAAGTAATTCTATTACAGAATTTATTTTTGTATTTTTCCGCCCTCTTCAAATTATTTGTTTTCCTTTTTTCCCTCAATTTACCTATAATACGTCAATTTTATATATATGTTCGTGTGTATGTAATCGCTGAGTGGACTGTATTTGTTTTCTTCGAGGTTCACATTGGTGTAAATGAATAAACTAATCTTACTTACGAGGTATATATTGAATATTTTAGGTTTCAATGGTAATAATAACACTTGCTACATTGACATTACATTATTCATTTTCGTTCACTGCGCGCATGCGCCTACTTCCTCCCTGGTGGTTAAAAATAAAAATAAAAATGCTGTAACATATGCCGCCCACCTTGAAAGGTAGCTTTCAATATTAGTAAAAATGGTAAAAATATTGTTCTGACATATAGGATATAAAATAATAGTACAGTTCATTATAAGTCCAACTAGTCATTATTTTCCTCAAGGGGGATAATACATATTTTCGACACTGGGCGTTGAAACACTTTACCACTAGGCGTTTTCACAGACACTACACGAGTGATGTTGTCTAATCCTGGATGGAGTTTGATGATCCTCGCCATGGGCCAGTGTAGTGGAGACAAATTATCTTCTTTCAAGATGACCAGTGTGCCTTCCTGAAGTGATGGATGTGAATTCGTCTTCCATTTGGATCTCTTCTGTAGTTCGGTTAAATATTCACGCGACCACCTTTTCCAGAAATGTTGAGTTAATTGTTGTAGGCGTTGGTACCTGGTAAGTCGGTTAATCTGTTGATCTTGAACATCTTCTTGTGGTGCAGCAGCTACTGATTCTCCAATTAAAAAGTGAGCAGGAGTTAAAGGAAAAAAGTCGTCGGGATCATTGGATAAAGGGGACATAGGTCTGGAGTTTAAACAAGCTTCAATCTGAATGAGTATCGTATTTAACTCTTCATAAGTCAAAGCGGCCCTTTCCAATATTCTCCGTAAGTGAAATTTAGTCAACTTTACACTCGCTTCCCATAAACCTCCTACATGAGCTGATCTGGGAGGAATGAACACCCATTTAATTTTACCATTAGCTAAAAAATTGTGAATTATGTCGTTGTGGCATTTATCATTTATTAATTGGTACAATTCAATGAAATGGTTATTCGCACCAACAAAGTTCAGACCATTGTCCGAATGAATTACGGACGGTTTTCCTCTACGAGCTATAAATCTTTTGAGTGCATTCAAAAAACTCTCGGTTGTGAGATTACTGACTAATTCAATGTGAATTGCACGCGTAGCAAAACATACAAATATGCAAAGGTATGCCTTGACTAGCCTTGCATTTCGTAAGCTTCTGTCCTTGATTAAAATAGGACCAGCGTAATCTACGCCGCATTTTGAGAAAGGCCTGCAGGGCAATACCCGTGAGCTGGGTAAATCACCCATTAGGAATTTAGTAGGTTTTGGATTAATTTTAAAACATTTGGTGCAAGAGAACTCCCTTAACTGTTGATTTGCCTTTGAGAGGCCAGAATTCTAATCTTATTATGGATAATAAATTTTGTGCACCAGCGTGTAAATGTTCCCAGTGGTATTTTGTGATAATCAATTTTGTTAATTTATGATTTTTAGGTATTATAATTGGATGTTTTTGAGCGAAGTCTAAATTGGAATGCCTTAATCTTCCGCCGACGCGTAATAATCCGACTTCATCTAGAAATGGATTCAAATTCAATATTTTACTACTAGGTTTCAATGCTCGTTTATGTGATAACGAATAAATCTCATTAGCAAATACCTCCTGTTGAGTTAACTTAACTATTCTTTTCAATGAGCATTCTAATTCATCTGATGAAAGTTTCTGTGATTTAAACCTTGCTTTATCTAGTGTCGCACGTTTAAATCGCATACAATAGGCAACTATACGTTGTAATTTGCTTAAACTCGAATATTTGTTAAATAGGTCACCATTGGGTTTATCAACAGCTGCTAAACTAATTACTGATTTCTTAGTGTCAGGTAAGAATTCAAAATCTATCATATCTTGTTCGTGATTTAAATCATTGGTTATTATAAAATCTGGTCCATGCCACCAAAGTTTTGAATCCTGTATCTCCAAAGCATTAAGACCTCTGGAAATAATATCTGCGGGATTAAGTTCTGAAGGAACGTGTTTCCATTCGGTTACATTCGATAATTCTCTTATGGTTGTTACACGATTAGCTACAAACGTCTTCAACTGACACGGGTCAATTTGTAACCATGCCAAAACAATCGTGGAATCACCGTAAAGTATTGTCTGGGTTAATTGAATGTTCAATGTACGTCTTATAACATCTACTAATTTTGCTAATAATATTGCTGCTAACAGTTCTAATCGTGGTAGCGTACATTTTTTCTGTGGAGCCACCTTGGACTTAGCACATAAGAGATTGGAACATTTTTCACCTTTAGCATTTCCTGATATTAAATAAATACATGCTCCGTAAGCTCTTTCCGACGAATCACAAAATCCATGCAATTCAATAAATTCTGGTTGGTAACATAATACTTGCCTTTTAATAATGACTTGATTTATGTGCTGCATCTCTTCTAGAAATGTTAACCAAAGTTTTCCCAATTCCGGATCTAGTTCTTCGTCCCATGCGATTTGTAGCTTCCATAACTGTTGCATAAATAATTTTGCTCTTATTATTGCGGGACCTATTAATCCAAGTGGGTCAAATATTCTAGAAACGGTAGCTAAAACTAATCTTTTTGTAACATATGTATGTTTAATTTCTAAATTTATTGCATAATTTAGTGTATCTGGTTCTGAAATCCATGAGAGTCCCAGGGTTTTCAAGTCTCTATTATCACGAATTTCAATAATTGTCTCTGTGTTGTTGCTATCTTCTGCTATTTTGTTTAAAATCTCCTTATCATTTGAAGACCATTTTCTTAAATGGAATCCTGCTGTTCCTAATATGTAAGACATTTCCTTGTATATTTCTAATGCCTCCACTCTGGAATTCACACTAACGAGTAAGTCGTCCATGTAAAATGAATTTCTAATTAGTTCACAGGTACGTGGATATTTATCTTGACAATCCACGGCTAATTGTCTGAGTACTCTTGTTGCCAAATAAGGTGCACTTGCTGTACCATATGTGACTGTATTTAAATTATATAAATGTATTGCTTGATCATCATTAGCTCTCCACAAGATCTGTTGATATTTACGATCATCTGGATGAATCAATATTTGCCGGTACATCATTTGTATGTCTGCACTAAGTACAAAACTATGCAATCTTAATCGTAAGACTATAGCAAATAAATCATCCTGTACTGTGGGTCCTATCAATAATGTATCGTTTAATGAAAGGTTCAAATCTGTTTTTGCCGATGCATCGAATACTACTCTGCATTTGGTAGTAGTACTACTTGATTTGAATACTGCATGATGTGGTAATATATATGACGGTTGCATCTGTTCAGTTTCTACATTGACGCGTTGTTGCCTCGTCATGTGGTTTAATTGTTCGTATTCATTCATGAATTCTACATAATTACCCTTTAAGGTTGTGTCCTTGCGAAATTTAGCTTCCAATGAATAAAATCGTTTGAATGCCATCGCCTTTGAGTTCCCTAAGTTAGCAATCTTTTCTAAAAAGGGCAATCTGACCACAAAACGTCCATTTGCGTCTCGCGTTGTGGTTTCAGAAAAATGTTGCTCACACAGTTGTTCAGTAGGTGATAAAAAACGTTTCTGTGGAATTTCTTCTAACTGCCAGAATCTTGTCAAATTCTCATCTAGAGTTTCATTTGAAATTTCTGTTGTAAAATTGCAAATTCGTTTTTTGCTTGCCTTCGATGGTATGTTAATATTACCCGTAACTACCCAGCCTAAGAGCGTTTCTTGAAATACAGGTTTATTTTCTCCTAGTTTATACTGATTAGCAAGAAGTAATTCATAAAATAAGCTTGCACCTATTAAGATATCTATGGTACCTGATTTATCAAAATTAGGATCAGCTAACATGATGTCTTTTGGATAATCTAATGTATATTTATCAAATCCAACGGGTGGCAAATTCTCGGTGATAGTTGGTAAAATTAAAAATGTTAAAGTTGCCTTAAACTTGTTGTCCCGTGATTCGATAATTGTTTTTGTTTTCTGGGTAACTGTGGTTAATTTTTGATTTATCCCTGTTATTGGAATATGAATATCTTCGTGTTTTAACCTTAGTTTAGTACACAATGATTTTGTCATTATATTGCTCTGACTCCCTGAATCTAATAATGCTCTACATGTATGAGCCCTTCCTAGGTCATCATAAATTAAGATTTGTGCCGTTGAAAGTAAAACTAAATTACGATTTGAACTACTATGTGCAATTTGAAGTGATTGTTGATTTTCTGATTCGATTTTGTTATTATCATGTTTATTTTCTGATTTCTTTGGTCAATATTTGTTGTTGCAGTCAAATGGCAAAGTTCTGTGGATCCATGCGTGTGCGTTTTGTTTCGTGTATGTGAGCTATTGGTTTGAATAGCAAGTTCATTTGACTCCGTTTCGTTTTGTAAATTTGTATCATTATTTTGATCCGAATTTGTTGAATGTGTATTAAAGCGTTTACGATATTCTTGATTATGTAATAAAGTATTGTGAGCCAACCCGCATTTTTTGCATTTTCCTGACCTGCAATCTCGCTGTGAATGCCCTGAACGTAAACAATTGGTACATAAATACAACCTTTTTACTTGATTGTATTTTTCTTTCGCGTTTAATTTCATAAATTCCGGACATGCATAAATGTAATGATTTTGTTTACAATATTGGCAACTCCTGTCCTGATTATATTCTGTCATGGCAAAGTTTTGTTCTGCATATGTGTTCTTATAATCTTTGTTATAATTGCTCGATTGGTTTTTAATAAAACTTGGTGAACGCGACTTTTGTGTTCTTTGAGGGTATTTTTTGCTTGTTGTCTCTAATGTAAAGCATTTTTTGTTTAAAAACTTACTTAATTCATCAAAAGTTGGTATAGACCCTTCGTCGTCTAGAGAATTTTCCCATTCGCGATTAGTTATTGCGTCTAATTTTGATGTAATTATATATATTAATAATACATCCCATTCTTTTGTTGGTAATTGCAACTTGTTTAAAGCTGATACATGATAATAAACTGTGTCAGTTAGTTGTCTCAATAATACAGGCGAGTCTTTTGTTACCGATGGTAATTCGAACAGCTGTTTGAGATGATTATTAATTATAATACGTTTGTTTTCATATCGTTTTTTAAGTAATTCCCATACAATTGCATAGTTGTCTGATGAAATTACATACGCTTGCACTAACCGTAACGCCTCATTTTTTAGACAAGATTTCAAATAGTAAAATTTTTGAATATCTGTTAAATTCACATTATCATGAATAAGTTGTTTAAAAGCGTCATGGAACGGTAACCAACCATCGTAATTTCCCACAAATACCGGTAAACTGATTGTTGGCAATCTTAAATTTGCTGTCGGTATTATTAGTATTTGATGAAATTGAACTTGTACTGTTTTGATTAACACTTTGTGCATTTGCATTAATAATTGATCTAGCTTTGCTGATAAGCTCAAAAAAACTATCTTCTATTTCTTGCCGCTCCGCTTCTTCTGTTATATCAATGATTTCTAACTTCGTTTGCACCTCTTCGAATGTTTCGAAATGTTTTTCAAGTTTTTCTAACCTTAATTTAACTAGGTATTGATCATTTATGTTGTCACTGCTTTCTAAAAAATGTTTGAATCTCGTTAAATGGCCTTTTAATATACCCCGACTTTGTCTTAATTCTCTTATCTCGTCTTCTTCTGTCATTTTGTGTTTTGTATATATACGTAAATGAGTGTATTTATTTTATGAATAAGATTGCTCGATTCAGATTGAATTTTATATGAGGATATTAAATATGTAAGGAAAAAAGGACTCACCAATGTTTTTTGCTGCTTCTTTATCGTGATCGTATGTACGTGTCGTTGTTTTTTGCTGATGTATGCGGTTCGTCTGGACCAAAAATATGTTCGTGTGTATGTAATCGCTGAGTGGACTGTATTTGTTTTCTTCGAGGTTCACATTGGTGTAAATGAATAAACTAATCTTACTTACGAGGTATATATTGAATATTTTAGGTTTCAATGGTAATAATAACACTTGCTACATTGACATTACATTATTCATTTTCGTTCACTGCGCGCATGCGCCTACTTCCTCCCTGGTGGTTAAAAATAAAAATAAAAATGCTGTAACAATATATATACATTATTATTTGATGGATATTTTTATAATTTCTAAAATATATTAGTATTTAGGAACACGTACATTTTTTCTCTTGAATATTATAATTTACAAAAACAAACATTTTAAACTAACAAAACTATATCGTGTTTCTACGTACGTTTATACTTGAGTGTTGGACTGAAGGAACTGTTATGTATGTACATTTGGTCAAAATCTAATCTGCAGGTGTTGGTCCTTTCTGTTTCTTTTCTTCAAGCGCACCTATGGTTATATGCATTGTAAATTCACGTTGATATATGCATGTATATATGTACATGAACTAGCATTTAGTATTTTTTAAAATCTAAGCAAAGCATTTGTTGTTAATCACCCCATCTCACTGTCAAAACTTAATTCTTATGGTGTACAAGGTGAAAACTTTGTCAAATCTCGTCTCTCATAACGTCTTTCCTATTTCCGGATTCAAATCGTATCTTCTTCTTCGGCTAATATTTCTTCCACTCTTACGAGTGACATCTTCAGGGCGATTAATGCCGTTAACAGTGCACCGAACTGAGATTGAAAATCAACACGGTCCCAACAGGTTAACTGAAAGGAAAAAACAGACAATTATTGCGGTTATATATATATATATATATACATGTTGATTAACGAGCATACATACTAGAATTTTCAATTCCTCTTTATAAATTATAAATTGCACGAGTTCTTTAATAAATCAGATTTTTCTACTGAATGTGCCGTACTTTATCTGTTGTGAATGACTGGTCTATGCCGAACAAGCTAATTTTAAACGAGTTGAAAACATTGTGTCATTATCGTATTTTTATTACTTTGAACCATATCTAGCGCACCTGTATCGCAAACGACAACGATATATACAGGGTGTCTATAAAAGAACTCCGGGGTTTTAAGACAAAATATTTTAATAAAGTAAAAAACGTACATACATGTTTTATACATGATTAGAAAGCTTACATTTTCAAGATTTTTTAACAACTTAGTGAAGTTCAATGTGAGCTCCGTGAGTGGCACGGCACACGTCGAAACGGTATTCTACCTCTTCCCATGTCCTGGCGAGCATGTCTGGGGGAACGGACGCCACGCAATTCTCTATTCGTTCCCTGAGATGGCGAACATTTCGAATTTTCTCCGCATACACAAGATTCTTGATATGCCCCCAGAAGAAAAAGTCCAACGGAGTCATATCAGGGCTCCTTGGTGGCCATGGAATAGGTCCTTCCCTTCCAATCCACCTGTTGCCGAAACGAGCGTCCAGTGACTCACGCACACGCAAACTGAAGTGTGGCGGCGCCCCATCTTGTTGGAAGTAAACTAAACCTTTCTCCGCCTCAATGTCATCCAACTGAGGATAAACATACTCCTCTAACATGTCACAATAGACATCACCATTGATATTCCTTTCGACAAAAATGAAGGGACCTATGACTCTGTCACGCATAAGAGCACACCAAACATTCACTTTGGGCGTGTCACGTTCGTACTCAATAAACTCATGGGGCGGCTCTGAACCCCAAATTCTGCAATTATGCCTGCTTACAGTTCCGTTCACATGAAAAGTAGCTTCATCACTAAAAACCACACTTTTTAAAAAATCATTATCTTCATCAATTTTATCCAGCATGGAAACAGAAAATTCGAATCTCTTAACCTTGTCCGCCGGTTTGATATGGTGTAAAAGTTGTATCTTGTAGGCAGTTAAACGAAGTCTTTTACGAATTACCTTATGGACTGTTGATCTTGGTAACCCCAAGTCCAGACTGCGTCTTGTTAACGATTTCTTAGGGCTTCGAGTGCATGAAGCTCGGATTCTGTCCACATTCTCTTGAGACACACGCGGCCTACCCGGCGACTTTTGCTTCAAAACACTTCCTGTTTCCTTGAACGCACATAACCACTGACGAATTGTTTTGTCTGTAGGCGGGTCAACACCATAGCTACGTCGAAAGTTTCTTTGTACAGTAACAACAGAATTAGTTTCTATTAGCCAAATAACACATTGAGCCTTTTGTTGAGGCGTCGCCATAGCGCGGCAGTCCAAACGACACTGACTGCCTGCCGCAGCCGCTATGTCATTTCAAGGTCAACGCTCCGCAGCGCTGCCAACTGTTGAGAGAAACATTCCCAATTGGTATGAGTAAAACTCTTTGAGCTGCTTGTTTCAAAGGAATTGATCAAATTTTGCTATCTTTTATAGTTTAAAAAATATTAATTTTTTAAACCCCGGAGTTCTTTTATAGACACCCTGTATAAATGTAAATGATTATAATATTGTTTGTTTCACCAAATTCTTTGTCCATATTAATAGTCGTATTAATGAACTTACAAAATGATCATTATATATTAAAAGTTACGTTCACAATTACATATTATATTATGTTCTCCTGTTTTTAAGAACTGTTGTGGAACAATCAGTTTTAATAAACGTGTATTTCTTAATTTAAATAGTTATTTCTTTCTAAAACATCACGCACTACCTGTAATCTCCAGCATCACAGACGGAAAAACGTACCTTGGTTTTTTTGCAGACGTTTTTATAAAAAGAATATTTTTTTATCTGCTTCTGGGCTTCCGGGCTGGAACCGCGTCACTTGTATATCTGCCGACGTTTCGTACCCATTTGTATGGGACATCTTCGGGGCTCAACTACTGGAAACTGAGTTTAAAACTCAGTTTCAATGCAGTAGTTGAGCCCTGAAGATGTCCCATACAAATGGATACTCCCATTCTCACACCTATATTTAAATCATTTCGATTTAGACTTGATGGAGCCAAGGTAAGTATTAAATAAAAGATGCAAAATTTTTAAATATATAGTAAAGCGAACGTCAACTATGGTCATATTTATTGTTCGGATTTATTTGTAAATAGGTAGGGTAATTCATTCGTCTCTATTACGTGTGTTGTCTTTTAAGTTTTGCATATTAAACAGTAGTTAGCTTTTAAAGACTTCGTTGTTTTTTTGAAGTATTCTCCACGAAGATTAATGCACTTTGGCATGCGCTCGAACCAATTCTGGCAGTATTTGTTCCACACGTTTGTTGGTACAGTCAAAATTACGTTTTTAAAGCATCGACTGCTCCTTCTGACAACTGGGACCTTTCACCACGCAGTCCGTTCTTGATTTTCGGAAGCGTAAAGAAATCATTGGGACTTAAGTGCGAACTGTACGGAGGATCGCCCAACAATTCCACATTTTGTTATGTTAAAAATTCAATTGTCTTGCGTGCTGTGTGCGAACTTGCATTGTCTTGGTGAAGGATGATTCCTCGTTCGGGGTTGACTTTCGAAGCTCTGCGATGACTTGAAGCAAACAAATAGTTATATACTAATCGGCAGTAATAGTTCTTTGATCTTGTAGAGGAAGTGTTACTACATAAACTGCTTTCGAGACAAATGTCGCGACCATCTTTTTGGAGACACTTCAGATGACTTTTGTGGACTTTTCTTCACATTGGAACACCCAAACAGACGACTGACGTCTGTCTTCTGGCTGGTATGAGTAAATCTAAGATTCATCACCACAGACAATATTATACATGTTATACATGTTTTTAGAGTTTCCGGCGTTGAAGCGATCTAAAGTTTTTTGACACCAATTCTACTTAACTGCTTTCTGTTCTTCGATTAACAGATGCGGTATTTAACGGAAAACCAATTTTTTACACACAATTCTTTATGCAAAATTTGTTGAAATGAAGTCTTTGAAATTTCCAATAATGCTTCAGTCTGCCAATATGTCACATGTCGACCTTCGTTGATGATCTTGTGCACAACATCGACATTTTCCTGAGTTCACCGTTTTTGGGAAACCTGCTCTTGGATCGTCGCTAAGACTAATCTGTCCACGTTTGAATTCTCCATACCAATGAGAAATTGTTGGCTGATGTGGTGCGTCATTGTCAAAAACAGAGACCAACTCAGTGAGGCGTTCTTGTTGAAATATTTGTCTTCGAAAATTATGAAAAATTATTCCGCAAAAATGTTCTCTGTTTAATTCCATTTTTCAACTAATTTGTCAATTTTGACAGTTTGTTGTAGCTAAAACACTACACGTATCGCACTGAAACTTTGGATTTAAGTTAATTAAAGATAGACGTTAATTTTTAGTACTGACATTTAATTGGTGGCTTTCTCTGTATCCCACTATGCAAAACTTAATAGACATATGTTATAAATGTCATTTCAGACAGTAAAGTTCTTAACAACGACTGTTGTATATACGTATGCAGTTAAATTATTTGTTTCAGGCAGGGCGGATTTGTAACGTGTTAATTTTAATAAATTGTTTTTTAACTTATGTGTAATATCGAATGGCTATAGTAACTGATCGCATTTCTTTCATTATAACTTCGATTCTGACGCAATAGTGTTTATATTATCTTTCTAGTATCTCACTCGTCCTTCAAGCAATAACACTTTTATTTTCCTATAGTTAAAAATTTAGCACTCTCTACAGTAAATGAAATTACCTATATCTTGGTCCTTATAACAATTCATTCAAATTGAATAATTTCGTTCCGCGCAGTTTCCCAATCTTCAGACAATAATTTACACCTTTGCTTTCTTATACTTAAAAATGTTAACACTTTCTTCGAAATATGAGATACACTAATACTTTGGTTTTCAACGAAAAAATCCCGTTAACGGAGTTTTCTAGTCCCATTTAATTTGGTTTTATTGTATTTAGGTAATTTATCGTTAATCTTCTAAAATTTGCGAATAACGTTCCATTTGAGATGTAAATCATTTTATTGTAACGTCGATTTTATTCTCATTTTTTTAATTCTAACATATTGTTGTGATATGCTCTGCGAAACGTTTACTTGTCCACATGTTTATTGAGGTTGTATAAAAAATTTTTAGAATAAAATCTATGTTACGAGGTAAGTATTCTCATACAACATAACATTTTTGAAGTGCGAGACTCTTTTTAGTGAATTCTTTTGTAAGCTTTTTAAGGACTGATTTTTTTTTAATAAATTACGCCTGGCATCTAATTATGCGCAACATTCAAATGAAGCGCTTAATTACAAATTAAAAACTTTAATTTATTAAATTTAGCATAATTAATTACCTTTATGAAAAGAAATTGATAATGCATATAAAACATTTAGAACAAGTAACAAGAATTGAAGTAAATATGCGAAAAAAATTATGTAATCTTCAAAAATGGTAATTTTAATGGAGCCTGTGGTTGATTAACTTAATCACTGAAGGTTGATATATAACCCCTTTCCACATTAATTTCCGTATTCTGTATACGTATTTCGACAACTAAGTTGTCATCAGAAACGAATAATTAAACAGTGTCGTACCTGGAAAACTAGGGCAAAAACCCGTACGAAAGCAAATTCCGCACACGACCTGTACCGTTGAAAGCCACAGTGTGCATTTTGGCTTTCAACGGTACAGATCGTGTATGGAATTTGTTTTCGTAGGTGTATTTTTGCCGTAGGTACGACAATGTTTAACTATTCGCTTATCATGACAACTTAGTTGACGAATTACGTAAACAGAATACGAAAATTAATCTGGAAAGGGGTTATATATCATCAGTGATTAAATCTTCAAAAATATTTAAATATTTTAAATAAAGAATAAACCGTAAGATTCGTATTTGTATAATATTATTATGAAATTGTATCTAATTACTCTTAAAAAGAATTAATCTCGACTTGCATCTAAAAACAAAAAGTTTCAATTTTAAGAAATTTACTGGAACAAAATTTGAAATATAACAATTACGATATATTCAAAGAGCCTGTCTTTAAATGTAAAATTAAATCATGGCCATTATCGATTTGCTCATACAACTGGTGATTCCATATATTTATAACTATGCATAAAATTAAGTTTTGAAAATCAAAAATTATAATCCAAAAAAAGTAAATCTTAATTTCTTATTTGTGCTTTTCTTTATAATTAAATAGCAAATAACATTAACTGCATCAATTATTTGGTACACACATGATTCGCGTCCGCCTAATAGTGCACGTCCATAACATGATATTTAATGAATAATTCAAAATAAAATTTTATTTGAATACGATGCTCTTTGGCCCGAAAACATTACAATGTGCATTGCCATTGTCCACCTAATAAACTCTCTGGCTGGTTCTATATATCTTTAAACAAATAGATAGAATTTATTGCGTTGAAGTCCAAACAATAAACTAAAATTTAAAGTTCAAATGAAATAAAATTAGTCAAAATATTTTAAACGTTATTTGTACTTGAATGAAACATAACAGCTTCGGACATTTCACTACTAAATATAACTGAATTAATGGAAATTAATGGTTTCTGCTATGCCATCGTGAATTAAAATTACAGATGTTAAGTAAGAATTTCTGCGTTGGAGAAGGACTCGAATCTCTATCTGCCGCCACCAGGCAGTGTGGCCTCAAGTCATTTAACACGCCATAAATCGTTTTATTGAAACAGAATTAAAATATTTTTTAAAATTCGCAGTCAGGTTATTTCGATGTTAATAATTATATATAAATATATAATTAAGTTCCTTACGATGGGAAATTAATGAAATTAATGTGATTTTAATGAACGATGGCATAGCAAAAAATTATAATTTTCATTAATTTTCCATCGTTAAAAATTGAATTATGTATTTATATACAATTATGAACATCTTAACTGAGTTAATTAAATAAATTTCACGAGAATAAACATTTACAAATTTCTAGTATGTGTGCCTTTGGTCGACCGTAGTTCTGCTTTATATGTAAAGGATGTTTCAAATTTCACGGTTTTTTAAAAGAATAAATAAAACACATAATTTGTATTCACTTTCAAAAACTTTTTATTTATAATTGAAGTATTAGTTATGACATTTATATGCGAAAAATAATATCTGCCAAATGCCCCCCTCTTGCAGCTCCACAGACGTCCATTGTTTTGTTAAAATTTTCAATGACATTTTGACATAATTGATACTCTATCTCACCAATAACACTAATAATTTCATCTTTCAAAGCAGGAATTGATTGTGGATTGTTTTTATAAACTCGACTTTTCACATAACTCCAAAGAAAATAGTCTAACGGTGTCAAATCACATGATCTTGGTGGCCAATTAACATCACCGTTTCTTGAGATTATAAGTCCAGGAAATTTTTCTCTCAATAAATTAATTGATTCGTGCGTAAAGTGAGGTGTAGCGGTAGCGTCATCCTGTTGAAACCACATATCATCTAGATCAATATTCATTAATTCAGGTCACAAAAATTCGCTTATCATCCGACGATATCGATCACCATTGACAGTTACAGCTTCACCAGCAGTATTTTCAACGAAGTAAGGTCCAATTATGTTACATCACCTGACCATAATGCATACCAAACAGAAACTCGTTTAGGATGCATAGGTTTCTCATGAGTAATTTGTGGATTTTCCTCACCCCAGATACTGCAATTTTACTTATTAACATAGCCACCAAGATTAAAATGTGCCCCATCAACATTATTTTTTGAGAAAAATCAGCTGGTTGTTCATTGACGAAATTGACAAATGAACGCCGTTTTAAATGATCTAATGGCTTCAGTTCCTGTGTTATTTGAATCTTACATGCCTTCAGAGCTAAATCCTTGTGTAAAATACGCCATGTTGTTGATCCACTAAGTCCAAGTTGTTGTGAACGTCATCTAATGGATATTTCAGGATCTTCAGCAACACTTTCACGAATCAAACCAATATTTTCTTGTGAACGACCACTACGACTGTGTATTTTTTAATTTTTTAATCTTCCACGGAACCGGTCTCTTGAAATTTTTTAATAATTCGACCAATAGTGCTTTCAGATGGACTTTAGGTCGAACGTATCATTTATTTGCTTTAGCGCCCAACCAAAACCGTTATCAAAGGTGCTTTAGTGCTTTCAGACGGACAATTATGTAAACCATAAATTTCACGTAATTTTCTAAAAACTCTTTTCACAGAACGCTGATTTTCATAAAATAATTCAACAATTTGAACGCGTCGTTGTACCGTGTACGAAGCCATTTTTATAAATCTCATACATCACACTTTTTAAATGCCCACATGCCTAGACAAATTCAGTTTATCATCTATATTTAATTTATTCCTAAAAAAACCGCACAATTTGAAAGACTCTTTATGTACTGCGCCGAATCTAATCGGAGCTATCGGCATTCCAATAGAACCAAAAGACTAAGTTTTGCTTGTCTTACATTGACCACGAAATCGGTTCAATAATTTTGTTTCCCTTTTTAAAACTTCTCAAACTATATTCCTATTTAATTTACCTCATTTAGAATTATTAAATTATTACTTATTTATTAAATTAAATTTTACAGTAGATTTATACTTTTATACATTAAAAAAAATCTTAATTTGATTGTTATTTATCGGACCTTTCTCTTAATATGTTTAGTATCATATTCCTAGAGGAATATCTGATGGCTCCTATACTATAATCTATATTAATCTATATTGATTCTTTAACGTCTTATTGTTTGAAATTTTTTTTACAAATTAATTACTTTGCAAAATATCGAATATTAATATATTCATATTTCCAATTATCGCTGTCCAACATCAATCATGCGTTTAAGGTATCGTTTACTGTACACAACTTTCTTTTATTGTTAGGCAATCTTAAACGTATCTTTCTTGATATTATGTTTTAAGGATTATAATTGTCTGTCATGGAGAGGAAATTACAAAAAACCGATATCGTTTTGCCTTTTATTGTCACCTCGGTGCGGGCTTCTTATGTGGCATCAGTTGCTTTTTCATCAACCTATCGTATGATCCTAGGTGCTGCATTTATCTTAAAACTGTTACTGAAATTTATTCAAATCGATTTAAGAAATTAAAACTATTTCGAAGTTACTAAAATCTATTAGTATAACTCAATATTATAACTGAACTCAAATTAGAGTATATGCATTTTTGGAATTTCATGAAATTACCTATGAACTTAAATACATGAATGAAAATGCTTAGGAACATTCTATCCGTTATTGAAGTTGTGAAATCAAGTCACATGCAACATCAAAATCTTGCTTTTCCATAATATAATGTATAACTCCATATAGATGTAACATTTTTACTAAAATTTTAAACATTTTACGTAATGAATTAATGTACATGTAGATGTATATAAATATATATATATATATATGTATAAGTGTATTACATGTGATTTTAGTTTTCAATCACATATTCTGTAGATTTGCTGCTGTTACATATTACATGATTATTTGTACATAAATTGCAAGTTTAAAACAGATTTTTCTTTCTTTATACAACGCATAGTCAGTTCCGCAAAACAAACAAATGGTTCAGTTTCTACTATTTAATTTGTAACTTACCTTGAAATATGGCTTATCGGCAGCAGTATTAAGGTTTTCTTTTGTTCGCTAACTCGTTACACTTGACACCTGCGAATTTCCTTACGAATTACCACTTATCAAGTTAAGAGTTATATCTGGATAGCCTTATAGTACGCAGATGACGGAAACGTCGCCCAGTGTCGTACATTATAAAGCGTTATAAATTCCAGTGATATAAAAATAGATTTCCAATTTTTTTAATAATATAATTAACTTTCACTTTTATATAACATTATTTTCATATAATTAATAGTTCTGTATCGAGATCAAGGCAATCATTTCGTTCCAAAATTGGCGTCCAACTGAAAACGTTTCTCCTACAACCATTGTTTAGATTACTAAATAGAAAGTTATTACTGAAAGCGGAGTCTAGGTTATAGGGAGATTCTAAATATTGAAATACAGTTGTAAATTGTATTTGACAGATTCATTGTTTTCAATCGATAACAGCATTTGTGGACAAGCGCATTTTCTAGCTCAAAAGAGCAACAAATGCTTCTATAAATTAGTTTCAATCCTTTTAAAGGCCAAACAAATACACGGACCCTGTCTTAATATGTTCATGTATACCTTTAAACGCTCGTTATTGGGATGTATAAAAGCTAACTTCAAAATGCACCTCGATCGGTTGTTATTGATTCTTTTATGCAAATGAAGCGCAGAAATGTTGATGCCATTGCTTTAAATGTTCGATCAAAAGAAATTCTGTATTTATTGGAATCTCTCGGCTTATTCTTGAAATGATATTTATGTTAAAAAATTCCAGATATCTTAGAAAGCATAGATAACTTTTAAAACAGACAAAATTCGAAACAGTATTTCATTCTGTTAGTGTAATCTTCAGCAGAAAAGAAATATGTGTATAATAACCATGTCACACAATATTCTACAACGAAAAAATATAGTAATAGAACCTATTATTGTGTTTAATTAACCTCCGACGGCTTGCTGCACGGAAATGTTTTCGTAGTTGCCCTTCTCATTTAAATAAATGCTGCCAGCTAAAGATCTTAAGTCGTACTATGAATGCGGACGTTATAATAACTCATGATCTGCCAACGCCCACTCCTTAGCGGATCAATTATTAGAATTACTTGCATTGCTGATTAAATACTTTGCAATACATTATTATTCCCAAATTAAAAATTTGAGAATAATAAATAATTCACTCTGAATATTGGAATGCCTATTTTCATAGTACCACAGATTTAGTACAATTACAGTTCTAGAAATACATTGTAACCAAGGTTACCGCCAAAACTGACATATAGGCTATCATCAGTTTGAGTAGAACTAGAGACGTTCAAACCTGTGATAGAAATCGAACCTTCTTTTCTAAATATTAATGGTTTAGTGACCCACCCACTTGGCTAGCTCGGATTCCAAATTTAAGTTAAAGGTAAAGTACATGAATGAAATATAATACTTTCACAATTCTTTGCGGCAATCTAGCCGAAATAACAAATAAAAGAAATAAATTATTTTTTATACAACTTAACTAATTTATTTATCATTTCTGGATATACGCAATTATATTTCTTAAAATTAAGTCTCCTTTCTCATTACTTTTTGTCTGTAAGAAACTTAAAAAGGTAAAGAAGAGACACAAAAGTGGGAATAATTTACTGAGTATTGATTTTTAAGAAAACGTAAATGCTGTAAATTACATAATAATAATTCTTAAATTACATATGCTGAAATATGTGTTTATTTTCATGTACATATATATATATATATATATATATATATAAAACAAAGGTGAAACTGATGTAGATGTATCTTAAACGTAATTTATTATGTCACTACAGTATTTTACGTAAAAATGTTTGCGTAAGATGGGATTTATTCATGAGTAAATTAGTAGGTATTCAGTATACAATTACACAATAAAATATACCTTTAGATGAATATGGAATATGTATTTAGGTTACAATAAATCTATTGTTAGTAAACACATATTTTTCTTTAAAAAGAAATATCTATTATGCAATTTTTCGAATATTATTTTAAGGAATTTTGTTAAAATATACTCATGCTATTTTTCTATATACGATATAAATGGCATGAATAGTAATCGAAAATGGTTCCAAACATTACAAATTTAGAAATTAAATTAATTAAATAGTTGAATACAAATTGTCGAATTTATAAAATTTATGTCAATCATCGCAAACATTAATTTATTACAAAAAAAAAATTTTCGAAACTGAAACGACATATTTGAAAATGTATTATACGATGCATAAATATATTCCACCTTTCATTTCTTAAACTTTGTCCGCCTCATCAATTTCCTTCTTGGAACTCTTGTTGGCATTGATACACAGGTTCTATCTTCACGTATGGTGCAAGGTCTTCCTTTTTTCTGTCGTGTTGTAAAGGTCAGTTTTTACATTTTATGAAGCCATTGTGGATCTCGAATCTTATACATTCCTACTGCAGTAATAAATTTTTTTCTACAATGCTTATAGAATATTATACTTCCATTTTGAATGAAAGATTTTTATGTACTCTGTCCATTTTTTAGTTTTAACGAATTTTTCAACTGATGTTTATTTCAAATACTTCTAGTTTTTTTTCTTCGTTTCATTTGAAACACGTATATCTGGTTAATAAGGTAGACTCAATATAATGGTTTGCATATTTTTTGATACAGACACAGTGTTACAATTTTCACTAATTTTATTTCTCTTTTAATTAATGTATAAGTCAATTGTCTCATCACGCAATGGCTTCTTAAGATGTTTAAGCTAAACTAAATTCTAACGCACAGTGTAAGACCATAAATGAATTAATTTTATGCAGTATCTAATGAACTTAAATGGCAGGAAGTTAAAAAAAATTGAGAAAAGCACTTTCTTCTGGATTATTAAAGTTTCATTACCCAAACGAATTTAGTAACCTTTACCCATTTATCTTAGCTTGCTTGTTTATTAGGTTATCTGCTTTTCTAAATTTACCAGTTTCTGAACATTCTAATAAATTTAGTTTATCCCTTGTTTTCTATGTGAATTCTTCTTTATCAAAATTTGACCTTTGGTTAGTATTAATTAAACGACTAGCAAAAAAATTTGAAAAATCCGTTTCCTACATAGCATCTCTGAGTACTAAATTAAGTTACTCAACGTTACGTTCTCTTTTAATTTTAGGCTTTAAATTTAATTTAACATTTATTTTTCACTAAAAATGTTATACTCTATCTACTTTCTTTGTGATAAAATAGCTACACTATTGCATAATATATAGTATGTATGGTATGAATTATGTATAACAACATAATCAGCTTCTCTATCACAATACTAAGATATATATATATATATATATATATATATATATATATATATATATATATATATATAATACATGCATTCTATTACCTCCTACCTTGACATGAAGTGTGCTACGGGCGTTAAATGACTTTTTAATTAATTTGATAAATAAAGATAATTGTTTAATAGTAAATATTTATTTGCACGCAGTAGTTAGTGAATTTATTAGGAACATGTCACGAATTATATTGTACATAGTTCAAGTGTTTCGCTTTACGAATTGGTCAATTGCGATGCCAGTGATTATCCAAGCAGTAGCTAAAAGGTAATCCTTTCGTTATTTGCTCCTTTGCTTTACTACTTAAAAATTGATTAGGCTGATATTTTACTTGTGTAAATTCCCGTAGGATCTCCATAAATGTAATCGTTAATCTGCATGCAGACTTCTTTTAACGCTTTCGTTGATTGTAGAGATATTGGTCCTAACATCACTTTGCATTCGGATCTTAATTGCCTCTTAATTAACGTCTCAATGTTTGTGTCATTCCAGTCTGAGCACAAACGATTACATATTCGTTTTTTCTTCAACAAAAAGGAAATGCGTGTTTATTTTCTTAATGAAAATACATACAAAATTTCATGAAGTTTATCCCGACGTTCGTTAGCCCTGTAACGTTAGAGAAAGAGTCTGCTGAAACAAGTGAAAGAATCAATATGATGATCAGTATACTCAAACCATATCGCTGCTTCTCCATCTTCTTCATTGCTTCTCTTCTCTTCTTCATTGCTTCTCCATAATGCGATTTCATCGTTGTCCTGATGGGAGTTAGCGTATATGCTGTCAGATCCGTTTTCAGCTGTAATAGAAAAACTTCCGTATCATATAAAGTATCTCCACTGAAAACACTCCACTGGTTTTGGAGGTGATACAGGTGCTATAGCAACTGATTTGCAAAATTTCTGTAAAATATTTGTAAGTGATTGTATATCAGACGAAGTATATATGTACATGGGCGCCACCACATTTGGAATTAGAAGGGTTACCTTTATTGCCCCCTACTTCGATATGAAGTATATTACGAAGGTTAAATAGTCCCTTAATTAATGTGCTAAATAATAAAGATAATATTATTTAACAGCAAATATTTATTTGCCCGTGGTGGTTAGTGAATTTATTAGGAGCGCATTTCCGACAAGCTGAAGCGCTGCAATAAATGCAAAGAGTAAAAGAAGTTGCAGGAGTTAATTAATAATTGTTTACAATCAGAAAAGAAAGATTATTAGTGTAAATAAAACGACAGGATTGCATCAGATAAGACAAGATATACGTAACTGCAAGGCTGTAATAAAAGTAAATTGACTGATGCTGAAGCTGTGGAATAAGATAAAAAAATGAATAGAACTAAAATATGCATCGAACGATACGTGAGGTACTTGCGCGTGTGTGTGCGTACACACTGGGCTAGGATGCTACATATATTTTGCAGTCGCAAAACAAATACGTTGACACTGAATGTACGGGTAAAACTTAACTGCACAAACTAGTAGAAAGAATGTGTGTGGTAGAACTGTGGAGTACAAGAGTCTATTTTTCTTACGAGTAGAGGGTTTTAAGAAAAGAAGCAGTAAATTGAAGAGGAGGGGAGTGGTCGTATGAACTTGACAATGAGGAGAGAGAATAGGCACGCTAGAAATTAGGCGCGCAAAAAAATAGGATAAATTAAAAGCGTTATATTAATATAATTACCAAGCAAGTATATATCTAAACGAAATAATAAATATGTATCATGTTCTGTGTGAAATAAAAAGATATTATTGTTATTGAAGTAAATAGAATTAGAATAGTTACTGAGACTATTCCAAGAAAAGGCGTTCGTTCTAAGTACTTGGCTTCTTGGAAAATGACGTCGCTTAGTTCAATTACAAACTGATTAAACGTAACGAAAACTAAATGATATCGCATCTGAATATAATACAAAAAATGTCTAAATAATAATTTATACAGTCAAAATCTAATTGTATTTAAGCAAAAGTAAATTAATTTAAAAACATGATATATAAAAAAAATTATATATGCGAAGCCTAACAATACACATGTACTAGATTATATTTAAGTGTTTAACTAACAAAAAATGTAGTGGCTTTTTTATAGATAAAATGTAAAATATACAACTAAACCAAGTAGTAGTAAACAAATATTAAATTTATCCTGTAATTAAATTATAAATATAATATATTATTTCATCTGTTAATGTTTCCTTGAGTGCTCTCACTTAATACATCGCAACTGTTATATCACTTTACCGCTTCCGGCAAAAAGTAATTGCACGAGACTCATCTTATTGCAAATTAAATCTATAAAAAGCTGATATGCATATGTAAGTGTATACAAACGAAAATAGTTTTCAATATTCAAAGATTATTAGTGCATTAGAAGTGTGAAATGAAGAAGACACTCACTATACATATATGTAAGTATATATTTTGGAACTCATTCAGGTGAAACGACTATTCAACACTGACATTGACCTTAAACTGGCAAGACATTTCACATTAAAATTTAAACAAGACATCGGCAGTTGTGCAATAGTACTAAGGACACTAGCTCATGAACAATTATAATTGTGTTTGGCGATGGCCAAGAAAATAAAATTTTATTTGAATAACATTCATTACTGACCATATACATATTTGAGAGCACGTATTATATACAGTTACTCGCAAAAGTCTTCATACGTGTCATTTTAAAAATTATGTTATCATGTTACATAGCACAAAATCTTAAATTACACTTCTGGAAAATATGTTCCTAGATCCGCTGAATCGCTTTTTGTGAAATATATTATTAAAATCTATTATAGAAAGCAGTACCATGGGGGAAAACCAACATCGATAAATACTACCAAATCCACTATATATTTTTGTTCAAATTAATCCGTTTTATAGCCGACCATGACATCTCAAGAAAATAATTGAGCGTCAAAGAAAGAGAAATGGCGATGTTGAAAGAAGAAAATGTTACTGTGATTAATTATCTGCTGAAAATAACAACTTTGTTATCGAAATACGTATACAGCACACTAAAATTATTGTGGTGTTTTTACTTACCTTTTTTGATTGCTGACATGGCGAATTCTATGAAGTTGTCTTTCATGGAAAAGTAATTAAATTCAGTTAGTAAAAGGATAATCATAACCTGTGATAAGATAAGAGCTATTTTGACAAAAATACGAAACTTTTAAAACTATATATTGTACACACTCAATGTCACGAACAGAATTATTATAGCAAAAGCACTAAAAACTTCTAACATACATGTTTTGTGAGGTTTCATTTACTCAATAAAATAACAAAAAATATTAAATGTATCAATTGTTTCGCATATTAAATATATAAATATAAATTCAAAATAAGATATTATTCGAATAAGATGTTATAATAAACTATAAAACTAACACATCACTGCATGGCTACCGTCAACCAATTTAGCTTGCTGCCCGATTAACTTCTGTAAAAATTCAAACAAGAATTCTATTTAAAATTTTAGATTCGAAAAATTAAATTACTTAAAATATTCGCAAAACGTTATTAGTACTTCGAATAAAGAATAAGAGTCTCGCATATATGACAATTAAATAAAATTGAATTAAACAGTTTTTTCGAGAATGAATATTTACAAATTTGTGATTTGTGATTCTCCTGAAGTTCAGATGAACTCTCTATCAATCAACGACATCTCTCTTTTATATTCACTACGTCATCGGTACAATAATTTTGTTTCCCTTTTTGAAACTTCTTCAATTATGTTGTTTAAATCTTTACAAATTAATTTACCTCTTTCAGAATTGAATTTTATATTAGACACTTTTTAACATTCCTAATATGCTTATGTCATCTATCGAACGAACATTTTTCTGCCACATGTGGTGGAATATTTTCGAAAAAAATGTCCAACAATACCTGTAATATTATCTATATTGATTCTTTAACTTCTATTATAGTTGACATTTTATTTATAAAGAAATTACTATTCACAAAAATGAAACTAATGAATATTACGGCTCCTCAACTAGATTTGTCCTTGTACAGTATTATTCTTTTGTATAAGGTACCGTTTACTATAAACCGTATTCTTCTATTATTCGGTAATATCAAACGTATCGTCTCTGACATTATAGGACTATATTAGTTTGCTATGAAGAAGAAATTACAAATATTATAACTGGTATTCATTCTCCTTTGTTTGTCCTTTCGGCGCCGCTGTAACACCAATTGCCCTTTCATTAACCCATCGGCTAGTCCTGGGAGACACATTTATGTTTAAACTATGATAAGAAGAATTTGTGTTTAAACATTCATATTTCAGCAACTGCTGGAAATTATTTAAATTGTGAAATAAATACTATTATGAAATTGCTAGAATGTATTGGTATTGATATTTCCACTTAATTTAAATTATAGTATATACATTATTAGAATTTCAAGAACTTTAAAAACTGTTCAAAAAGAAAATGCTTTATGGAAATTATATAATATAAAACTCGCAGAGTAAAGAAAATCTGTTCGTTTCTGAGATACATAAAAACATCTCCCTACCCTGGTAATGTACGAATCAAGATAATCTATATATAATTATATCTATCCTTTTTATTAAACTAAATTTTAGTACTATAATGTATATACATCTCTATATAGATAGATGTAACTTATTCATTACGATCTTAAACATTTCGAATAATGAAAATAAATATATAAATACAAAGCTTGTGGTTTAAATTGTTCAGGATATTTGTATTTTTGTACATTTGAACGTCGTTACATATTGTCCGATAATTTCTATATAAAAACTACTCTCAAATACACAGTAATATGTACTATAAAACCTCATTAGTTATCTACATGATACTTACACAAACATTTCTGATCAAATGGAGTACTCAAGTCTTTAAAAGATTCCACCTTTCCAAAGCACTATCATTTACATTATAATCATAATCTTCCAACTGTCTCATTCTTGAAAAAGAAAATACTTTACGCTCACTTATATGAAGCTTGTACCAACAAACGACAGAATTTATTCTCTTCTTTAATAAATCGCAGTTACCAGCATCATTCACCTTCAAAAACTATTATCAGAGAATAATGTAATATGAATGTAACTTGTTGTACAGCAAATGCCCCGGAACGGAACCTTGCGGTATTTCATTTGTGAATACGAATATATCACAATACAATGTTGACATTTATTAAAATTTCTGCTCGAGTTTATTGCTTAAACTATGCTAATGCGAGAAAACAAATGTTTCACTTAATCCCACTGGATCTTGCATTAATATATACAAAATAATATTATTGTAATGATTCCATATAATATATTACCCCTAGGTAAAACAATCCATGTGAAATATAGTATAAAAATAGCATACAATATTGTGCGATAGCATTGTGGACAAAAAAATTTGAAAAAGGTAACTGATTCAGCTGGCCTTTGTATTGTATAAAATTAACACATATTTCATTCAAATATTTACTTACTAATATTTTTACACCAACACAAGATGAATAATAAAAAAGTACGCGTTGTAATAAGTTTTAAATTTAAACTAATAATAATAAATAACGCAATTATCACAACTCGGAATACAGACGGATTTAATGGCAAATCTACCGTTTACGTTGGTTTAAGAAGTTCCTAGATGAGATTAGTCACTTAGAAGTAAGCTTAAAGGTTGGCCTGAAATCTTAATCGATAACGAAAATTTAAAATAATGTTACATCAATCACATATATGTACAACTATTAATTCTTCTTATACAAATTAATTTATTTGACGAAAGCATATACTATACTATAATCATAAGAGAGACAAGATGAACAAAAAACAGAACATTTAAGTTATTTCCTTATTATCCAATTGGAAAGCGTACCGCCAAATACGTATTAGCAAACTGCAAATACCTTGTCGTGCCATAAATAATGTGCATACTGAAATTCTAAAAAACACCGTAGTCTGTTAAGCGGTATTAAATAGTATCTGTGCTTTCCTGAATGCTTAAATAGCAAAAAGAACAATAACTGAATGAAGTGTCAAAAAGCACTGTGTTGCAGTAAAAGTGCTACTTTATGTATAGAACTATAAATTGATATGTATAGGATGTAAAATATAATAGAATATATGTAGCGTGTAGCGATATATAGAATAACTGTCAGAGAGCGAACAGTTTGCACTTCTGTTGCAATAAAAACTGTGTCAGAAAAAATTCGAAGAAATCCACTACACAAACAAGAGATTCAGGCTCTTGAAGTAAATATTTCAAGAGAAGTACCTCACCATTAATTTACATGATCTAAAACTTGGTACTTATAGAAAATTGACAGTGGCTGACAGAAGCGCCGAAAGGGGAAGAACAACACGAGTGCAAAGCTTACTTCGAAAATACACAAAAAAGATCATCAAAATTTCACGTTACCGATGAAAAGTTTTTACGATAGACGAAAAATATAACAAGCAAAATAGTCGAGTTTATACTCAGTTCTCGAGAAGCGACTGAGGTGGTAAACAGGGTTCAGAGAGGTTCTAACTGCCTCAATCAGAACATCTTTAAGCTTGTTGTAAAACCTCGGAATGAGACATTGTTCAATGAAAAGAGGTAGGTCTTTTAACAAGACCCAGAGTCCGTTCACAAAACGAAAACGACACAATATCTAAGATAACATGTTCTAGAGTTAATCGAAGTAGTAGATTGATCCTCCGAAAATCCAGGTTTAAGTCCGTTGGATTATTATTTATAGTCTAAATTGGAAAACTGACTTGCAGAAACCATAGATAACATGCACGATCCATAATTTACCTAGACGATTGAAAGAGAACATACTGAATAGTACATGTAAATTTGATAATTGTAGTGTTATATGAAATAAATATATATATGTACATAAAACCCTTGTCGACATTATAACTTTCAATTTATTTCTATGAAATTGATAATTAACAGTATTTACGGCACGGTGGACCGTGTGGTAAGAGTGTGTTTAACCAGATATAAATTTGATCAATAAGAATTTGTATTCTAAAAACTAAATAACTGATGCATATTGGGGTTTCATACGCTCAAATCTAATTTTTACAAATGTTTAAGAAATTCATCGTCTTAATTAACTCTTTAGTATTTTTACCTATTAATTTTGAAGGCTTGAATAAAATAGTGTATGCCACCATTACGAGAGTGCCGGGCCTTATTTCATGTATAAATTTTCAATAAAATTTAAACTTTATAAAAGTCTAACGTATGTGTAAAATATAGCACTCTTAAAGTTGGGCTCTACAGTTTTACAATGCTGGTGGTAACGAGAGCTCTCATGGACAAACGGTATTCCGCAAGAGGAAATTTGAATCAATTCCCTGAAGCTACATTATGCTAAACTTCTGTATCGGTTGATAATTGCTCACCACGTAGTTACTTTGATAACCACATAATTCTTCATCCTAAACATTATCTTACTGTCGTCGAACTCAACATAGCAAGCCCTCACTTGTTTCCGTGATATGATATTAGTACCGTGCTCGATGATAAAATTTTACTGACAAATTGCCCTTCAAACGCAAAAGCCTAAGTTCGTTCCGTATTTTCGCATTCGACCATGTTTCTGTAAGATATTACCAACTCATATTAATATTGTTTACTGATAGGCTTGAATTTCGAGGGTTTGACCCAACATTTTCTAGTAATTAATATCAATTCTGCGGAAACATATAATTCAAGGTCTTAGAGAAGTGATTGCGATGAAATTATTGCTTAGTTAAAAGACTTTAATTTCAGAAATTTCGTATTTGATTAATAAATATATGTATTCTCAAAAGAATATAACTTAACAGACCTAAGTAATTATACATGTATAACTACCTAGACATGAGAAGAATGCACTATTTCATTTATTTAATTTACTATATATATATATGCAAAAAGCACTATCGAGGAATATTTATTTCTCTAATTATGTATTTATCTATTAGCATGTCCTACAACACAAGCGTTAATTCTAATTGTAATTCGAGAGTCGAGTTAAAATGAATTAAAAAATTCTATTTAATGTATTATATAAGCGTTAATAAGCGTTAATGCTAATTGTAATTCGAGAACCGAGTTAAAATAAATTTAGAAATTGTATTTAATATATTACACTAGTATCTCAGCAAACGTTTTAACACAACACATGAATATGGAATTCAATCTTCCTTTCACATATGTATGTAGGTCTTCAAAGTACTCATGCAAATTTATTTATTCTGTTTGATTGAATTTGTTTAATACTCTGAAACATTTTAATTTGCTTACAAAATTATGTAAATACTACTGAGATAGCACAAACGTTTTTTTGTTTTCAATAATTTGACGTTTCATATAATGAAACAGTTGTAATAAGTTTTACTGCTACTAACAAATCTTTCTCGAATCTCTGTAGGTCATTCCAGAAACGGACTTTGTTTGTGAATAGAAGAAGGCTGAATACAAAGAAAATTACAAATGTTTTGCAGAAAGGTTTTAACTTCTATAATCTTCCAAAATATGTAATTTCTACCACATTCTATGCACATGTTCACGCTTCGAAATCATTCATTATAACTTTCCCACGTTTCTGTTGAAACTTGGAAATGTTCGTCATTATACGCTCTAAAGAAAGTCTCATCCTTGGAAGACTTCCTCCATTTCGACCTATTCTTCACCTAGGGAAGAAATGTAAAGCCGGGTGAAACAAGATTTGGGCTGTAAAGTGGATGTTCCAGTACCTTCCTTCCAATTTGTGCTAAATACTCGATCCAGATCTTGATAGCCCAAATAAGAAAAAAACCAAAATGCTTGACTTCGAGCGAGGATAAATGTCATTGAGAGTTATTTTCCGGCAACTGCTTCTTATGATTCTAATGTCGCAAGCTCCATAACTTCTTCCACGGTACAGAAAATTGTCACTATTTTTTTAAACTCATCGAACTCATTCGTTTGTAGGTTAAGACATAGGCTATCTCACCTTAATCAAAGATGTTTGTAGAGAATGGAACAAATTCATAAGCAGTGTTTACCGGAATTGCGTGTAGCGATAAAAAAAATTATCATTAAAATTTTAAAAATTAACCTTTATGGTTAAACTTAACTTATACTATTATTATCGGTGGACGATGAATATTTTGATGCCTACATTGACAGAAAATTACCAGAACGCCCCTATCTAATAACATTAAAAGAATTATAAAGCACAAATATATCTATAGTAGAATTAGTGACAGACAGACAAACAAGAGATTCAGGCTCTTGAAGTAAATATTTCAAGAGAAATACCTCACCATTAATTTACATGATCTAAAACTTGGTACTTATAGAAAATTGACTGGACAGTGGCTGACAGAAGCGCCGAAAGGGAAGAACAACATGAGTGCAAAGGTTACTTCAAAAACACACAAAAAAGACCATCAAAATATTACGTTACCGATGAAAAGTTTTTACGATAGACGAAAAATATAACAAGCAAAATAGTCGAGTTTATACTCAGTTCTTGAGAAGCGACTGAAGTGATAAGCAGGGTTTAGAGAGGTTCTAACTGCCTCAATCAGAACATCTTTAAGCTTGTTGTAAAACCTCGAATGAGACATTGTTCAATGAAAAGAGGTAGGTCTCAGTTTAAAAGAATTATGAGTTTATGAATTCGAAGAAAAAATTGTAAATTATTTCTCTGAAACGCATTAAATAAAAGCAGCCGAGTGACTTTTAATAGAAAAGTATGAAGTTTTGCATTTGACTTGCTTCATTCAAGATTTTCATATAGTGAGTGAAATAATACGAGTTATCTGAATGTGGACAACTCATTTTCAACGTTAAAAAAATGATTTTAAAGCACTTGAACGACGACGTTTATTTAAAGAGATACTTTTAAACACGTCTTTACCCCGAGAACTTTTAGAACATATTCATATATATTATATATATATATATATATATATATATATATATATATATATATATATATATATATATATATATATATATATGTATGTATAAAAGCTACTTCACACTATTATTACCATCATAAAGACATGAAGAAAATTTTACATTTCTTCAACAATCAGTTGCTGACGCAAACGCAAATAAGAGGTGTCTCAGAACCCAACTTTGTATCGCAATTTGAACTATGTGTAGGTTGTTCTTAAATAAGTGCGAAAAGCAGCAGGCTTTGATTTAGTTAGCACTACAATTATATTCATATGATGATTTGCTTTAACAAGTTCATTTACATTACATTTGATCCATAGGCATTTTGTATATTATAATATATAGACACACATATATTTCGTAATAGTGAGATAAGTTTGTGTTATAATGAGATGAATATATAGTAATAAATGGATGACTGCGATTAAAAAAATATATTTTCAATATCCAGCACATAGAAATCTTTCTAATGTTCGGGCTTTAATAATTTTCATTCAACTCTTATCTCAGGCGGCAAATTAATGAATTACAAAATCATTCATTAATCACCATTAAGTGATTATTCAAATATACTAAATTAATTGTATAATAACTAAGACTTGAATATTAAAATAAATTATTAAAACATAAAAAATTCTATTTAATGATATATATATATATATATATATATATATATATATATATATATATATATCTACAAGAAATATAATAATTTATAATTGAATTATAATTAAACAATTTAATAAGTAATTTTCGAAATAATGAAGTAATTTATTTAAATAATAAAATGAGTAAATTGAAAGAAGATTAAAACATTATAATAACTATTAAATGTTATTACTGTATTAATATAAATTAATAGTATTAATATAAATTTTTTATACAATTTATATATATATATATATATATATATATATATATATATATATTTACAAGAAATATAATAATTTATAATTGAATTATAATTAAACAATTTAATAAGTAATTTTCGAAATAATGAAGTAATTTATTTAAATAATAAAATGAGTAAATTGAAAGAAGATTAAAACATTATAATAACTATTAAATGTTATTACTGTATTAATATAAATTAATAGAAGTTCTATTGAATAGTCTTCTATCGCATGAAATCAATCAATTTTGAAGAAAATGGTGGTACATCAAGTATTTCTATTTTTTATACAATTTATATATATATATATCCGCCGTATAGCCTTAATCTAGTACCCTGTGATTTCTTCTTGTTCCCAAACGTGAAGAATAAACTTCGGAGTCAACGGTTTTCTGCGCCGAAAGAAGCAGTCGAGGCATTCAAAACTCATATTTTGGAGATACCGCCTTCACAGTGGCAGCAATGCTTTTCGGATTGGTTTAAACGAATGCAAAAGTGCGTTGATTTTCAAAGAGAATATTTTGAAAAGCAATAAAACTATTTTCGATAATAAAAATTTTTTTTTTGTTTGCTATTCCCGAAATATCCCGGATTTATATATATATATATATATATATATATATATATATATGTATATATAATTGCTTTATATTTACTTTTGCTGGCTCAGATAATTGTCTTAATATTAATTCAACTTTTTCCCAGATAAATTATAAATCTGTCACTGCAATTAATGTTAAACTGTTGGAGATATAAAGCATGAATTATTATAGTTTGCTTCAACTTAACATGTTATTACAGCTTTTGTGTGTTTATATTTTTATATTGGTGAATTCATTTTTGTGTCAACACCTTAGACTTATGTTAACAACAATGCTATCGTTACGTACAGATGTGTGTATATCACACCTGATTTCAATTCAAATTGTAGTTAGTAACTGCAGTTGTACAGAAGACAAACTATTTTGTAAACGAACATAAATTTATAATAACCTCCAAGTCAGAAAATCAACAGAAATGGTTCATGCAGATGAATTTGTTAAGTTGCCTCTTAAGATCTCTATGGAAACACACAGATCGTCGAACATCTGGATAAATACAATTATTTATATCTAATACTAATAGGAATACACAATGGCTATCTTTAGAGAAAATACTGCTATTTTCACATATTACACTGATCCTGCAAAAGCGTTGCAAAATTTATCAGTCATTAAGCAACATTAACTACACAATATGTAAACAATAGCTAAAAGCATACAGACTAAAATTCAATTCGTTACTTTCATAAACAAGAAAGAAAACTTTCCTATTATCTCATTCAGTAGTCACCAATTGAAGCACGTTGATAGTACAAAGTATCTCAGAATCCATTTAGACAAGAGGTTCAACTAGTAGAAACACATTTTTACAAGGAGAAAGCAAGTTGGTTTACAGTATAAGAATTTGTACTGGTTTGATATGAGTAAATCCACTCTTACGTCGTTGGAATTAATTACAATAAATTATTTTTAAAATGTACATAAGACATGTGGCAATGAGCTGTAGAGCACAAGAAGTAATTCTAGCAATGAAATCCATCAACGCTATTAAAATATGATATTACATCAAATACTAAGCAGTGCGTGATTTGTCTATCATGCAATGATTCAAAATGACCTAAAAAAATTGCACGGCGAAAGTAGAAGTTTAGCGGTTTAATTTAAAATACAATAATAAAAAAAATACACTCTAACGTGTTTGTTAGTTGTTAAGTAGATTAATAAATGAAGATTTATAGATAAAACGTTTTAAGCACTGTGAGCCTACATACCTTCGTACCTGATATAGTATTTTTCCATCGTTTGCCCAAATAATAAATCTCAGTGAAGCCTTCCTACTGTTATTAGTTAGAAAAAGGAAACTAGTTATTATCCTTTAATAAATAAGGCAGGATTCACAAGGAAACAGGCAGGATCCACACGGAAACGTTTCTTTATAGCTAGATGTTATCTCTGCTAAGGAAAAAATACTAAAACGTCTATTATTAACTAACTTTAATTAAACACCTTTACCCTTATAATTTCCTTTTTCAAAAAATATCTCGCTTTTAATTTCTACACACGCTACATATTAATAAACATTTTAAACCAGTGAATTACGCGAGAAGAAAGCGAAGTAAATATTACACCAGAAGATCAACAAGAAAATGCAAATTAGTCCCCAAAAATATCTGTGTCAATCGTAAACTTTACATGATAAATACCTGTTAAAATATTATTAGCCGAATTTTAGATACTGGTAACTGTTTATAAAATACATTAGAATTCAAACGCATCTATATACATTTTATTGATATTTCTTGCGATGAGTGCCATATAAAAGAAGTTGGCTCCGTTAAGTTCTCTACCAAAAAAAAAGTGTATGGGAAAATTATGTAAATAAATTATGTTAAAAATTTTAGTAATTTGTTCCCAATTATTTTTCTTCGGCTAATTAAAGAACGAAAGTCGCATCTCTCAAATAATGGATAATATTTACACTATCCAAAACAATAAACGGATATGTCACAAAAATTATAATAAATTAAAGAAAAGTCGATTGAATATACTTTTTTGGAATACATTATAGTATTTGAACTTGTTTAGACAAGTTTTTTTTCTTGGTCCAAAAATATAAAATGTTTTGTTTTGTGCAGAAAAAATATAGAAATATTCAATTTTACAGAAGTTTTATCACAATAATTCTTACAAGAAAATAGAGGTGTACAATCTACACGAACATCTAAAAATATATGGTAGCTTAATAGAATGGAGCGGATCACCATCTCGAACAATCCCATTTCTCTCTGACAGCCATTCCTAATATCTAAATTGATTGCATATTACGTACAGTAACACGTCCCGCAACGTCTCGAATGTATTCTATTGGATTACCAACCATGGAAACGTCTAACCACTCTATTCTCTCTATATCAGCTTCATCAATTCAGTTGTTCGCAATTATTTATTGATGGAAACCAGCACTATCGTTCATAAAAGCGAGTTTTTCTTCCACCGCTGCTACACACTTAAGAACAATTGTTCTTAAAATCTCAACCTTATTTTTAGAAGCAGTGAGAGCTCACTGTCCTCATACTAAGGCTTTTCGCGAAAATATTGTAAGTTATTGCACATACAAAGTTTACGCCAAATCAAAATACATTTACGAGGATGGTCCCAGACGTACCCGACCCAACAAAGAAAACACAAAAATTTTGGAAAGAAATATATTTATTTTTCGACATAATCTCCTTTCAACTCTATACACTTTTCCCAGCGATGTTCAATAAGTTCGATACTTTTTGTATAATAAGAACCGTTTTGCTCCAGCCATTAATTGCCAACATCACTTCTTCATCGTTGGAAAATCTTTGACCACTGAGCCATTTTTTCAAGTTTGAGAACAGAAAATAATCCAAGGAGGCTAAATCTGGCGAACAGGGTGCATGAGGTAGCAATTCAAACTTTAATTCATTAATTTTGGCCATTGCAATAACGGGTTTGTGAACTGGTGCATCGTTTTAACAAAACAACACTTTCTTCTTAGCCAAATGCGGCCATTTTGCATGATTTCTTCGCTCAAACGTTGCAATAAGTTCGCATAATACCCGCCGTTTATAGTTTTTCCTTTTTCAAGATAGTCAATGAAAACTATTCCACGCGCATCCCAAAAAAACGATGCCAGTGGAGTTCTAATCTAACAGGCAAAGAGAGGATGTTGCTGATGAGAACCAGGCTCGACAGTCCCAAAAACATAAGGAAATTTAAGTCAACTCCACACACGAACTGTTAAATGCTCTACCAGTAACATTTTAATCGCCCACTTAGTTTCAATACCCTGCACAAGTTTCTAAATTTAGGAGATACTATACTTGCTATTCCAATGTATAAAAAATATTGTATTAACTGTTTATATAGTTACCTGTTCAGAAGTATTTTTGTGTTTACACCCATAATTATTACACTTTATATTCTAATTATATAGTTTAGTAACGTTTAGCCAACGCTTCATGTTACCTATAATATTAGATTTAAAGAAATAAGTAATAATAACGTTTTTATTTTAATATTAAATATTCTTTCTGCACTCTGTCATCTTACTTTTTATTTCGAATTTATTATTTTATTTTCATGTCTGTATACTGAAATAAATCTTTTTCAATATCTCTAAAGATTACTATAGTTTTTTTATGTGAGCTTTGTATTTAGATCTCTTTACAATATAGCCTAAAATTATGTTCCTATGTGAAAAAACTTTTGCTTGCTTTATTACAAAACTATTTTGAAATATTTTATTGCTTTCATTGTTTACAAAAAATATTATCTCTATGTCTATTTGCACGCTATTTATATTAACCACTTCTAGTCTATTTCTCAAGTTTGCAGTATTTTTTTCGCATATTCGCTTTTTAAATACTCTAATGGACATCACTTTATCATCTCTGCGATTAAATTATTAGATAAGCTTTTCCAATACTCTTTCGATTTAAATTCTTAGGTAGAACTGATATAAATTTATTCCACTCTTAAATCATTGTCCTTTCCCTTTTGTCTTGTAGAAATTTTTATTTTTCTTCGTTATTCTATTTCTTCTGTCATTATAATTAGACAAAGTAGAAGTTTTATATTAACATATAATTTAAGTAATTCACTTACATCGAGACATTTGTCTAATTGTACGTATCTTACTCTTTGTATAAAACTATGGTTAGTTAGTCCAGTATTTGAAACAACCAGAACACAAACAAATACTATGATATTTTATTTGTAAGCAAATTCGTATTGGAAATGTAGTGAATATCTACCAGGTGTACTGGAAATTCATTACTGATCTTTTGGGAAAAAAACTACACATTTTCTAAGAAAATGGAAAAATTTATTTATTCAAAGTATTGGCCATTTAATTCTACACAGTGTAACCATCTTTCAGGAAATTTACGGATGCCACCTCAAACAAAAATGTTTGTCCTTTGAGCAAAACTATTCATCGAGTCGTTTTCTAACTTCTTTGAAATTGGCGAAGTGCTGCTCTATAAGCGCCTGTCCTATTGATGCGAAAAGGTGGTTGTCAGATGGGGCAAGGTCTGGAGAGTAGGGCGGATGTGATTTTATGTCCCATCCAAGTGCTTTCAACGCTTTCTTGAGAGGTTTTGCTGTATGAGACTGCGCGTCATCGTGGTGTAAAATCACTTTACCGTATCTTCAGAACCATTTTGGACGTTTTTCTATCAATGCATGGTTGAAATAGATAATTTGTTGCCGGTAGCGATCAGTATTAACTGTTTCACCAAGTTTCAACAGTTTGTAATACACCACGCCACTCTGGTCCCACCAAACACCAAACATTGTCTTGCGACCTAAACGATTCGGCCTCGGAGTCGATAGCCCTTCTTCTCCATATAATGACCATGATTTTTTGCGATTAATGTTTTCGAAATAAACCCATTTTTCATCACCAGTCACTATTCAATGCAAAAATGAATTCCAATCGTACCTTTGAACCATCATTTCACAGCCGATTTTTCGATTTTCTATTTGCCTGTTATTCAATTGATGTGGCACCCATTTTCCTATTTTTTGGATTTTTCTCATTGTTCGGAATCGGTCGCTAATCGTTTCTTTGGCCATATTTAATGCTTCCATTAATTATTTTTGAGTTTGGGTTGGGTCCTCATTCAATAGCTCCTGCAGTTTCGCATCTTCAATCTTTTTCGTTTTACCAGAACGTTCTTTGTCTTGGACATCGAAATCACTACTTTTGATTTGTCAAAATCACGCCTCATATGTTTTCATGGTTGGAGCATGCTGACCGTAAGTGTCTACTAGTATACGATGACTTTCAAGGGCTTTTTTCTTTTGATTAAATAAGAAAAGTAGTGCGTTTTACAAATGCACTTTTTCAGGCACGAAACTCGATATTTTCAAAGAGATATAAATCTATGAGAGTGTTACTTTCGCAAAATATAACATGTACGGTTTTGAAGCTTGATATCAGTAGAATAAAATGACATATATGTCAAATCATAATATTGTATACTTAAGCCTAGTGACATCTGTTAGAAAAACCGGTAATGACTTTCCGGTACACCTGGTATAGTGTACGAAAATGATTGAAGGTGTACTTTTTATCTAATTTTCAAATAAGTTGGTAGCATTGTTATCACTTCCAGTGACGTTTTAAATTAGTATTTAACACCAAAATATATTTTGGATGTTCGTTTATAATCCTCATGCCAAATATAAAATTGCATAGTATAATATAGAATGTTACCTATTGAAAATTACAAAATTACAAGTTTTTTTTCTTCAGTTGTTTTAGTTTCCTACTTAATGATTTAATTCAAATTGTCAAGATTATAAATTACGATTTTTGTAAATATTATTTTTCATTCGATCAAGTAAATAATAATCTGGAGACGTTGAACCCGAATATCGCGAAGGTCACAAATTTTGATTTATAATACGATCACCATAAAATTCCTCAAAAAATTCCTAATAAGTCTAAGTAACATGGCGTGTTGTACTGCATTGAAATATCTTAGAGTTAACTCAACAACATGAAACTATGCAACGAATTCTTGTAAAATAACTGCACGATGTCTATAATCCATCGCGATTATACCACTCACACAACTATGTTTACTGGTTTAGCTATTAACGTACCCAAATAAACAAGATCAAGACTAATCAGTGAAAACGATTAAATTTAAAATTTCATATAATTTCCCATGATTATGGAAGCGATTATCGCAAATGCATTATTTATTGCAAAATATTGCACAATTTGCTTTATGTATTAACCACACACATCATAACAAATATTTATAATTATTAGAAAACTATTGAGTAAGTTGAAAAAGTTTATTCATTTACAATAAATACACCAAGGTATAACATTATAAAGATACTGTTTTGGTACAATGGAAACTTTGGATGCATAAAATATTTCTTTAAGTTTCCTTGAACGATTTATTACAAAAAACCCTGAAAATAATCAAAAGTACATAATTGGCATTAAATTATAAAGTTTTCTTAAATTTACCTGTTTGTGCTGATGATTTTCATAAAGAATTTTTTAAACTTTGTTCAGCATGAATTTGAACATAATCAACATCATCTGTTAAAGAAATAGGCAATCTCTTAATTTTCCTTTACAGATGCATTATTTATCGTCAAAATATTGCACACTTCGCTATTTGCGTTGACCAAACATCGTAATAAATATTTACATTAGAAAACTGTTTAGTAAATATAAAAGCAAACACATTTACAAACAACAAACCTAAGTTTCATTAGCATCCTGTGTTTCTCTGCGAAAAGAAAGTATTGAAAGAAACATGTCTTGCTCGGATTGAAATATCATCATTATTGTCTAATATAAAATCATCTGTAATAAATTAAGGTATATAAAGCAACAATTATTACTTACATAGGCAAAATAATAATGAGATCATAAAATTAAATTGCAAATTCATTGTTCTCTAAAAGTTCACAATAAAATGTAAATGAGTCTTACAAAACCAGTGAAACTAATTTGGTAATGTAAAATAACAAATAATGCATGACAACAAATTGATAAAACAAAATTTTCTAAAATGTAGACTACGTCGCAATCAATCATTTCGGTGTACCCAATATTAAATGTATTGTTGGAATTGTGATTTGTTCTTTCTAGAGTGTACAATACTTTCCTACGTATATCTAGCTTTAGGCTAAATGATTCTTCTTCTCATACCATAAACGCTTTTAGTCCCACATATAATATCTGGCACACAAAAAGCAAAAAAAACAACTTACAAAGATGAAATACTCTGTTATTACACCTAAATCTTTACGATAATGAAAGGAAATATACAGGATCCGGCAAAATGAACTGATTTTAAAAGCTTATAAAATGTATAGACTTGAAAAATAAAACAAAAGAATATGTATTCTTAAACTGGAAAGATGAAAGTTTATTATACTTTCAATATAATATCTTGCAAAATGACTGTAATTCTCTTCAATACATTCTTACAATTTTTAACATTTTGAAGAACCTTCTCAGAAATGGTATTAATTTCGTTTGTTATATTCGTTTACAGCTCATCTAATTTTCTGGGTTTATCTACACTCAAACACTATTAAGTTCCAGAAAGTCCAGAGAAAATAACCTTGGTACCGTTCCTAAAAATCAACCTGCTCAAAAGCTGTCCTAAAATATTCATGGTCTTTGTTGACGTTTAACGTATACTAAAATTCTAAATAAATATGGTCAAATTATTCTAGACGAAGAGATTGCACACAATTTTAGGATAATGTAAAGACAGCTGATGAATTTTACGACGATTCATTTAAGCCCAATAACAAAGCTTTTGCTTATTTATATTATCATTTAGATAAAAATGAATCCCCTTACTTTTGAAGAGATTGTTTTCGATCATAATTGTTATGAATAGGTTGACAAAATTTTAGTTTATTAATCTTATCGATCGTTTATTTCCTGAACGGGTAAACATTCATCTTTCTTAACATTCTTTGTATACTTCGCTCAACCAAGTTCAAAACAGTAGCATGTTTAATAAATTTTCTTGGGACTAGAGATAATTTAATTTCGCACTCTTTCGTCGTTAAATGAATTGGAGCGAACTTGGGTCTTCCACTTGCTTTTTGTCTAAACCACCCTGTTCTTCATTTGTAAATCCAAACTGAAATTATCACCACTGAGAACATTGTTAAACATTAAATTCGTTGAAAACACCTATTAACTAGTATTACTGGATTAAGTCAAGTAAATTTCTCAACATAACAGATGCGCTGTTTTCTTGACTAATGTTAGATTTTGATTAATGTCACCAATTGTAACAAAATCAGCAAAGCCTACTGCTCCAATTAAAAATATTTTTCTATTATTAATGAAACAAGGTAGATAATACATTTCGCCGAGCCCTGTACAAGACAGGACTTCTATTTTTTTTCTTCTTTTGTATTTGCCCCATCACATCCGCCTATCTAATACTTTAATTCCATTTTACCATCACTTTTTCTATATAAATATTTATATTTTATCATATTTATTGTTAGCCAATGTAATTTCATTTTTGTATTTTTTAGTACTCAGTAAAATTTATTTTGTTTTAATTTTTTTATCTAATATTTTGTCAGTCATCTCAAGATTCTTGGCATTTTATTTTTTATATTGAATGTTATTTTTTTATAAGTAAATAGATCTTTATTCAGAAAGTGAAATAAATATTAGACACACGTCATAATCGACTCTATGCATTGCATTAATATATTCGTCTTGTTTTAGTATTGTTATAAAACTAACATTTTCTCTTATACTAGACAATGGTAACAGATAATTATGCCTAATACCCTACAACAACCCCTAATTAACGCAGATAATAAAATTTCGGCATTTGAAGTGACCATATATTAGTAGGATGCAGTCGTGTTATTTTAACTCATTAGCCACCCTAGTTACCCTCTGCATTTCTCGGAATTATTTGTGTTTTAGGTGATTGTTGTGTAATGAAATTCCAGGTAGATATGCAATCTATTCTTATCTACTTTTTTAATTATAATGTTCCATAATATTTAAGTATCGTGAATGCTACGAACATGAATATTAAAATTAGAATTTTTTCATGTTATTCTTCTTTTCTCAGACTTTTAACTACTTTGTCCCGTGATTTTCCGTTTATAACATATAGTATAAAAATCACAAAGTAGTTCCCCGCCATCGTAGAGCACCCATTGACAGTGTCTACAAACTAAAGTGCAACATTTGTAATTATATCTATAATTTGTTTCAGGCATGTTCACAAGTGTTCATTCACTAGAATGCACTTTTTTATCTTCAGTTGTCAAATTATGAGAAGGATGCGGAAAAGACTCGCCAGGCATAGTGCTAGAGCCACAACATTTACTAATTATGACCGCTTCTCTTACAATGCGGAATCACAGCGCGCTGTACAAATTCGGTTCCTAAAGTTGAATTACATTATTCTGTATGTATTGTTTGCGCCACATTTAACTTAACCAAGAAGTATTGAATTGCCTCATACTGACAAAAATCGATAACGTGTCAAATTTTTTAATAAACGAGGTGTAGGAAGTCAAAATTAGTAGGTCCACGATTTCGGAAGAACGAGTTCAAATAGCGGAAAAATTAAAAACCACGTTAAGCTGCAATGAAGCTAGATCACAGTAAAAGTGTTAACATCGCCACCTCTAGGAACTGGTTTTAAAAACTAGATATTCGTGTCAGTGTTAATTTATTGTAAAAATTGCAAATCGATGCAAATGATTCGTAACTTTTATTATACGGTTATTTTTTTCCTATATTAATGGTTCTCTATAATTATTGTTATAATCTCGTGCATTTAAAAATTAGTTAATTTAATTATACACATTAAAATTAATTACATTACAAAATTATAATAATTATTGAGTATGAATAAAGTTGAACTTAGTTTTAGTTTCTTTAAATAAAAAATGAAAAAGAAAACCGAAGTTTATTGGGTTAAATGTTTATATTTACTATTTTAAACTACTACTACTCTGACATCCGGAAGTCATTAATAAAATGATTTTCATTAAGATTAAAAAATATACTTCGAAAGTAACAGATACAAACACGTTACATATACATAAAGGGTGTTTCAAATTTCGCGGTTTCTTTCAGAATAAATAAAACACATAATTTGCATTCACTTTCAAAAATTTTTATTGGTAATTGAAGTATCAGTTATGACATTTATATGCGAAAAATAATATCTGCCAAACGGCCTCCTTTTGCAGCTCCACAGACGTCCACTCTTTTGTTAAAATTTTCAATGACATTATGACATAACTGAAGTTCTATCTCACCAATGACACCAATAATTTCATCTCTCAAAGCAGGAAGTGATTGTGGATTGTTTTTATAAACTTGACTTTTCACATAACCCTAAATAAAATAGTCTAACGGTGTCAAATCACAAGATCTTGGTGGCCAATTAACATCACCGTTTCTCGAGATTGCACGCCCAGGGAATTTGTCTCTCAATAAATCAATTGACTCGTGTCCAAAGTAAGGTGAAGCGCCATTCTGTTGAAACCACATACCCCTAGATCAATATTCATTAATTCAGGCTACAAAAATTCGGTTATCATCCGACGATATCGATCACGGTTGACAGTTACAGCTATACCAGCAGCATTTTCAAAGAAGTAAGGTCCAATTACACCACCTGACCATAATGCACACCACACCAAACAGTAACTCTTTTAGGATGTATAGGTTTCTCATGAATAATTCGTGGATTTTCCTCACCCCAGATACGAAAATTTTGTTTATTAACATAGCCACCAAGTTCAAAATGTGCCCTATCGGAAAACATTCTTTTTGAGAAAAATCAGCTGGTTGTTCATTCATGAAATTGACAAATGAACGACGTTTTAAATAATCTAATGGCTTCAGTTCGTGTGATATTTGCACCTTATATGCCTTCAGAGCTAAATCCTTGTATAAAATACGCCATGGTGTTGATCCAGTAAGTCCAAGTTGTTATGAACGTTGTCTAATGGACATTTCAAGATCTTTAGCAACACTTTCACGAACCAAACCAATATTTTCTTTTGAACGACCACTACGACTGTATTTTTCAGTTTTTTGATCTTCCACGGAACCAGTCTCTTGAAATTTTTAATAATTCGACCAATAGTGCTTTCAGATGGACGATTATGTAAACCATAAAATTCACGTAATTTTCTAAAAACTCTTTTCACAGAACGCTGATTTTCATAAAATAATTCGACAATTTGAACGCGTTGTTGTACCGTGTACGAAGCCATTTTTATAAATGTCATACATCACACTTTTTGAATGCCCATATACGCAGACAAATTCAGTGCGCCATCTATATTTATCTTATTATCCGGTCGCCAGTTCTATTGTTGACAGTAACACGAAAATTTTACGTCGTCAAAAAAATGAAATTATCTTGTAAACAATTTCGTGCAATTATTCTTCATAACTTTCGGCGTGGATTATCTCAACAAGAATGCATCGACGAGCTGAATTCATTATATGGTGATGAAGCACTATTGAAGACTACAGTATATCGTTGGTATATTGAACTCAAACTTGGACGGCGTTGTTTCGACGATGAATTTCGTGAAGGTCGTCGCACAAATATTGTTTTGTCGGAAAACATTAATGAAAGAAATGCACAAAAAATACAATGGCGGTGCTTCAAAGAACATTTATAAAGTCGTCGCAGGTGATGAATCTTGGATCTATACGTATGAGCCCGATAGTAAACAGCAGTCGACTATGTAGGTATTCCAAGACGAGCCAAAACCAACTAAAGTTGTTCGCGCTGGAAGCACATCAAAACAAATGGTCGCCTGTTTTTTCGGAAAAACCGGTCACGTTGCAACCGTGGCTTTAGAGAATTGTAAAACGGTCAATTCCGAATGACACATAACTATTTGTTTACCAAAAGTTTTTGAAGAAATAAGGAAAACAAACCGAAATCGACAAATCATTCTCCACTATGACAATGCGAGCTCTCGCAGGTCGGTTCAAACAATTGAATATTTGACTGGGTAAAACATTGAACTGATGAGCCATTCGCCGTACAGCCCTGGTCGAGCACCCTGTGATTTCTTTTTGTTCCCACACGTGAAGAATAAACTTCGTGGTCAACGGTTTTCTACGCCGGAACAGGCAGTTGAGGTATTCATAACACATATTTTGGAGATACAACCTTAACAGTGGCAGCAATGCTTTTCGCATTGGTTTAAAGGAATGCAAAAATGTTCTGATTTTCAAGGAGAATATTTTGAAAAGCAATGAAACTATTTTCGATAATACAAATTTTTTTTGTTTGCTATGCCCGAAATATAAACGGCACCCTCGTACCTACATATAATTATTCATTGTAATATTTTTAATGGAACTCAATTTTAACAAACATGTGAGGATTTTCAGTCCTCTAACCTCTACAGATTAAATTGAAATTCCATTATCATTTAAAACATTATTGAATCAACTACTGTAAGGTATTCTAGGTTCAATATCATGAAGATACAGTTTCAGTACAAAGAATATTTTAGGTATGTATGCGTGATGTGTATTTGAGTACCCGTGAATCATGAATAACCCTGTAAATAGGCGTGTGTCAACCAAACACATGATAACCAATATTTACATTAGAAAGTTGTTATTTGATCAGAACACTGCGAAGAATAAACCTATAGTCTATTCGAATTCTGCGATCCAGTGTGCAAATAATTTCTCGGAATAAAGACGTTAAAGTTGAAACTCATCACTAGCATTTAGCCTAAAATCATCCGTGCAATAAAGTGAGTAACAATAATTACTTACATTGAGCTTAAAAGAATAATTAATGTGGTAGATCTTCAAAAATTCAAAAGAAAATTTACAATAAAATATAAATGACCGGTGTAAAATTATAATAAAAAATTGCTTCATACGTCTGTGAAGGACTTAATTCCATAAACGTTAAAATGGTAATTTCATGTACATGTATATTGGCGCTGCTGAAGGGTTAGCGGACATCCGGTCACAAACTGAAGTAGTCAGAAACAGGGTACAGTCGCCTTAGTACGAACTACTCGAATAAATAAAAAAATGTTATGGAATCGTAAGGCACGTCGAGAGCGGCGTCGACATGCCCAGAGACAGTGCCAACACAGAAGAGAAATTAGGAAAGCACATTATACAAACTCCGAACGAGACCATACAGTTCGTAGAGAACGCGCCTTTTTGTTATAAAATTTCTATTGGCGGGAAAAACCTCAGAATCACGTCTATTCCCGAATCAAATCAATCCGAAGGAAACATCCGACTAGTAACGAAAAGTATGCCTGGAGATTCGAAGGAGACGAGAAACTTTATAAGATTGACAGGAAAAGAAATATCCTTTGACCAAGTAGAAGTTTTTAAAACTAATATGAACAAAGTAATAAAAATTTTAAAAAGGCTTAAAGATTTAGAGTTCCTCACGATCGAATCAATGGATATCGATGATATGGTTGGGCTGTCAGAATATTGTGAAATAAATGGAAATTCAATACCTGTTCTAATATTTTTCAAACACAACTTGGAAGAAGAAAAATTTTGGATAAACCGAATTTTCCAATAAATTACACTTAAATAATTCATTTCGTTTTTGTGTGTTATTTAGACAGTAAAGAAATGGTTTATATTATTATTATCAATTTACAGTAACTTTGAATACGTATATATAAAATGGAACAACTTCGGTGGTGAAAAATACCAAATACAGCATAATGCAAAAATTAAAATTTTTCCAGTTACTTCACACTCATTTGAATATAACCAATAGTTTACCATACATACATATTTATATGCATACATACTTAAGAATTTCTTTATTCTACCTAACCTAAAAAAACTAATGTTTGTTGACATTTTATTTTTTATCTGTAAACAATAAATTTATTTATTTAATAAACGTTAATAATTAGAATATTCTGTAGAACGCATAAAATAGTCATAAAACGTCAGTGCTATACGGACATTATAAATTTAGAATTTGTAAATATGTACCACGAAATGACATAGTAACACAAATTTCACAAATAAAGAAGTGTATAATTATATGAAAAACCTACTTCCAAACTAGTTAGAAACTTTTACGTGTAAAAAAGGTATACAATATTGCTCAATTAAAATAAGATATGCCCGAAAATGTTTCTATTTCAAATGAAAGGATATTTATTAGCTAAAATAGCACACAAAGAAACGAAAATTGTCTACTAAATTAATATCTTAGAATTTAAATATAAAAAGTTATCATTATTATGCGAAGAGGAATGACTATACATAATTATAATCGCAAATACAAGTTCTAGTGTGTGAAAAATTACATTATAAGAAACTATCGTTCATAATTTTGTTTTGTAGAAAAAAATACATAAATAAATTATTTGACTTTTTTTAATGAATTTGCAAGTCGATTAAATTAACTCTTCACGCTCAAAGTCTCAATAGGTAAACAATTCGAATTTTTATGAGGAAACTAAAGATATCTACATTAGAAGTTGATCTATAATAATAATTAATCAATTTCTAATGTAGATATCTTTAGTTTCCTCAAAAAACCTGTTGACCAAATAAACAATAGCGTGTACATATAAACACAGCTAATTACTAAACAAATAATAGTTAATAATCTGGCTTTGTCAACAAGTTGAGATTGGCTTATGGTATTCTGATGAGGGTTACTAACGAAACGACATATTGTGTAGAATCTGTTGGATAGAAGTAAAGGCACTTATATAACACAATAACTACGTAGTTCTTTACTTTCAAAATGCTTCAAATCAAATGGGAAAGTATATTTAGTAAACATTGCACTTCGTTATTTGTACACATGTCTTTTCGCCACTACAAGTAAATGCGTAGTTGTTTCTTTAATTAACGATGCCAAAACTCGGACTTGTTTCCCTTAAATTGCTCCAACAGAGCTTCCGAAAGGTTTATTCGAATACGTTTTTGGTCCTGAATGAGCACACACGTCATCCAACTCACGGTTGACTTTTTCATGCCCAAATCTTCGGTCAATATATGATAAAAACAGTCTGTCGAGATATCCACAGTCTCTATTATCCCTCTAGTCTAGATTCGACCATCATTTAGTGCCATTTGGTGAGCTTTTCTAATGTTATCGGTAGCAGTGGCAGTTTTTGGCCGTACCGAACATTCCTTGTCAATCAAATTGGTACGACCACATCTAATTTCAGTTGTCCAAAATTTCACTGCGCAAATAGTGTAGAGCCCCATAAACAGTATCAATTTTGGCTTTAATTCGCGTAAACGTATTGATTTAATTAATCGATATTTGATTTAATTTTTGCAGAAACACTAACTTCCACTGACACAAACGACAGTTAGACAACAACTGAACGTCGTAAGATACTGAAATTGTCAGAAGTATCTTTAAACGCATATGCAATTACATTACCAGAATATTTTTGACGTCACCTCGCGTTAAGGTGAATCATCAAATTCACTTTTTCTATGAAACTTGTTTACTAGTATTTTTGATTTACCTTCTTTTCATCTAACACATCCCTACAATTTCATCGGTTTAGATTACACGTAATTTTCAATCCGCAACACGTAATCAGATGAAATTTTGTTTGCTAGTGTCGAAAATTTCTATAATTCGCCCCGGATACTAGAATTTTTTGACTTGCTCCTAGTGTCACGTAAAAATAAAGTCATTTTATTTTAATGGAATACTATTTACAAGTTGCCCTCGAATTAAAGACTTTTATATCTATACATTTTTTTCCTATTTTCAAGAATTGTCTTTAAAAAGTAGGTATTTATTCGCTTGGTTTACAAAAAGACATTCAATTGCAGTATGTACGAAATCTAGGTCTTCTAGTTCTCTTTTACATGTGTCTGGAAATACGTGCCAACCATGTAAATAATAAGAACATTAATTTAGGTATGTTCTTTTCAAGCAATTTACAATTTATAAGATGAATGAAAATTAAGGTTGCATCAATAAATTTCATCATATTTGGTTTACCCGAAATCAATGTTCTAAAAATATTTATTTTAAAAATCAAAAGCAAACAATCATTCGCTTCTTCTATTTGTAATTATGTTAGTACGTTGCAATAGAAAAAGAATAGATGCTGAAACGTTTATT
>JAVIWB010001418.1:0-10000 GCA_031893035.1 Dermolepida albohirtum | reverse complement strand
CAGTCGCACTATATTGGTAATTATACCTTTTTAGGATGTAGACTATTCTTCGAGATAATATTTAGGGTTTCATTTGAATGGTTCCAAAATAATTTACACTAAACATGCTCATGTTATTGCCGGTCTTCGTAACTAGACAACGAAAAACAATCGTTTGCTATAAATCCTAATAAAACAACTCACGATTATATATGAATCGCTTCATTCTTTTCAGTCAATGAGCGCATTCCTTTTAATATGATGAAAAGACGACGTTACACAGTTTAATCTTTCAAATTATTAAGTTAATATCTTTAAATATGTCTTATGTTGCCAATAGTTTCGATTAAAATATCAGCTAAACGAACAAATTTTGATTGTTATAAATCTTTTTGCGCACAATATTAGATATAAGCCTGGACAAATGTAGCCCGTTTTTATATATCTTGGACGGTTTGTATCCATCTCGTTTCTACCGATTTTAATACCATTTCATCAACATAACCAACTTTACTCTATCTCTTCTTCCTTTCAAAATTCTCCATTTAATAATTTTATCATTAAGTCTATAATTTCCACTCCTGGCTAGATGACCGGCATAATTTAAATTTAAAAATATTGTTTTAATATTATTTTTAGTGTTTTTATTTGGGCTGAGAAATATTGCTTATTTCCTAAACTCGTTATTGTAATTGATGTTTCGTCTGCTTGTATATACTATATACAATTTTTCATGAAATTGCCTTGAACCCGAGTTTTGATATCACAAACTAAGTTTAAATGAATTAGATTCCATCATCGACAAATATACATCATTTATTTATTTCCCTTAGCAAAGTGTCTAATATTGAGCTTTTCGATAACTTTGTTTTACTTTTAGCTTTTCTTGTGAAGGTCGGTGCATGTGATCTATAAATCATAATAAACTTAAATATTTTCTTCCTGAGATATTGAGATACCTTTCTGTTTTTCGCACATAGCATTTTCCATATGGTGACAATTCTTTTCATGGTCTTCTACATTTTTACCAACATTTTTATTTCGTTTTCCTATTTGTATTTGCTGTCCTAATTGCATACATATATTCTTGCATATTTTCTATTTGTACATATTCAGTGCTTATTACTTTTCCAAATTCACTTTCAATTCTTTTTGGGATGTCATTGACCTTCTCAAACAACAACCCAAAGTTTCATCCCTCTATCTGCTTTAGTTTACTTTCGAGCTTTAATTGTAGAGGACATTGTTACTTAGTAATGACACGATGGTTGAAATAAAAATCGAGCAGCGAATTAACCTGAAATTCCTTGTCAAATTAAAAAAATCGCCAACAGAATGTTTGCAAATGTTAAAGAAGATATTTGGTAATAATGTTATGTCACGTGCACGAGTTTTTGAATGGCACAAACGATTTTTTAACATTTGTTCTGACATCATGGAAGGACTCACAGAAGAACCAGACTTGCTCACAAAAATCATCACATGTGATGAAACTTGGATTTTCCAGTATGACACGGAAACAAAGCGACAATCGATGCACTGGATGGCCAAGGGATCACCAAGACAGAAAAAAGCACGGATGAGCATGTCTAAATCGAAGGCAATGCTGATCGTTTTTTTTTCGATATCTAGGGTATTATCGTGACTAACTGGATGCCTGAGGGTCAAACAGTTAATCAGAAATACTACAAAGAAGTCCTAACTAAGCTGAGGGAAAAATCAAAGAAAAAGGACCGGATTTGTGGAAGAACGACTCAAGGATTCTGCACCAGGACAACGCATCAGCTCACAATGCTCTATCTGCGAAGCAGTTTTTAGCGGACATGCGTATTGCTGCGCTTGATCATCCTCCGACCTCGCATATGACTTCTACCTATTCCCAAAAGTGAAAAGTGTTTTGAACAATGTAATACACGTATACAGTGGTGTATAGATATGGCAGGAGAGTATGTCGAAGGAGATAAAAGTCAAATTTGTACTAAATAACATTTCTCAGACCAGTCTCGTTATTTAATTGGTACACCTCGTATATCGTCTTCGAATCTGAGACTGGATAGTTTGTCTTTCTTGAGACCCACATTTGTTCAATTTTGTTTTATAAAGATTTGTTCTAGAACAACGGTGAAAGGTTTGGCTAACATTATCTCGCCCTGTCTTATTCTTATTTTACCATATACCTGTTGCATGCTATTTTATTTTAGACTTTGATAAATCGCACTGATTCTATCTGTGCCGCTTTGTGAAAATGACGTCAAGTATATTGCAGCTATTAATATTTTACAACGAAGTACAGGCTACATACAATCGAAATAAGGCTTTTATAATCATCCAGTGCATCATCTATTTCTCAGCAGAAAGCATGTTGGTCAGTGTAATTTTACCAGATTTAAATTTTTTATTTTATATTTTTTTGATATTAAAAGTGACTTATAATGCCATTGTTTATTATATTAAAATAAAAAAAATTTAATTATTTATCGGGTAAATTTATCGTTCTTTAAAGTATTAAAAAGTAGAGAGTGGAAGTAATTATTTTGTCAAATTTAAAATTATCCAATGACGAGGTAAATAAAACGAAACAAAAAAATCGGTAATGTATACTAATAGTAGTCTTAAAAAAACGCACTAAAATAGATTTCATCTCACAATCTCGTAGTGAAATCACGTGTTATTAGCAGTTGGGCACGCCGATGACCCAAACTTGACCTATTTTGCGAGGTCAAATACATTTTAAAATTACTATTTAAGGAATAAAATTTCATTTAGCCCAAAGAAATTCTAATATTTAATATAACTATATACAAAATAGAAAATTTCGTTTATTTACTTAAAAAATGGTATGAAATCGGACGCTAGTATTAAAAATTGATTGCATAAATCATTCGTTGTGTTACAATTATTATTGATAAATTATTAGCAAAACAATAGACAAAAATCATAAGCACATGACGTAACGTCCATACGAACTTTTAATTTAAAATGTGTTTAATCATTTTGTGATATTCTTAATGAATAAAAAAAATTATATTTTCGAACATGTAAGTAAATGTAGCATAGACTGCATGAACCTATGAACCTTGTATGTAGATCTGTTACAACTGGCGCTCTACTAATAATATGACTAATATTTATTTAATAATTGAATTGTTAGGTCAATTTAGTAATTGTAAGATTTAGTCTATATTTGACTTTTTATCAATAAAATTTAAATATTTAAACTTCTTGGTAACAAATAACATATTATTAGGTGCCCAACTAAGTTCTCGCTGTTTTTTAAGAGATGGCTCCAGTAGTAAGTGCTGGTCGATTGTGACATAACAAAAACGTCATAAACCAAGCTTAGATATATGGTAAACAAATCGCTTTGACACATTATGATTTTATTTTTGCGTCATATACTTTTGGTTGTGTGAAAATGTCTGATTTTGTGCCAAATAATAGTCATTTGTGAGAAGTGTTGCTTTTCTTCTTTCATTCGAAGAAAACTGCGGCTGAAGCGCATCGAAAACTCCAAAAAGTTTACGGAGGTGCTGCTCTAAGTGACACAACGTGCCGTGATTGGTTCCGTCGCTTCAAAGACGATGATTTCGATGTTGACGGCTGTTCGCGTGAAGGAAGACCAGAAATCTTTGAAGACGCTGAATTGGAGGCATTGCTCGATTAGAATCCGTGCCAAACGCAAAAAGAGCTTGCTTCAGCATTAGGAGTTACCCGCCAAGCCATTTCCCAGCGATTACGTGCGTTGAGAATGATTCAAAAACAAGGAACTTGGGTTCCTTATGATTTGAAGCCAAGAGACGTTGAGCGTCGTTTTTTCGCCTTTGAACAACTGCTCCAGCGGCAAAAAAGGAAGGATTTTCTTCATCGCATCGTTACGGGTGATGAAAAATGGATTCATTACAGCAACCCAAAGAGAACAAAATCATGGGGACCGCCCAGTCATGCTTCTACGTCGTCGGTTCGGCCGAATATTCACGTTGCGAAGGTTTTTCTGTGTATTTGGTGGGACCAGGGTGGTGTTATTTATTACAAGCTGTTGAAACCGAACCAAACCATCACTGGGGAATGGTATCGAACTCAATTGATGCGACTGAGCCGAGCACAGCGCGAAAAGCGGCCACAATACGAGCAGAGGCACGAAAAAGTGATTCTACAGCATGACAACGCTCGGCCTCACGTTGCCAAATCAGTTAAAACCTACTTAGAATCGTTACGGGTGATGAAAAATGGATTCATTACAGCAACCCAAAGAGAACAAAATCATGGGGACCGCCCAGTCATGCTTCTACGTCGTCGGTTCGGCCGAATATTCACGTTGTGAAGGTTTTTCTGTGTATTTGGTGGGACCGGGGTGGTGTTATTTATTACAAGCTGTTGAAACCGAACCAAACCATCACTGGGGAACGGTATCGAACTCAATTGATGCGACTGAGCCGAGCACAGCGCGAAAAGCGGCCACAATACGAGCAGAGGCACGAAAAAGTGATTCTACAGCATGACAACGCTCGGCCTCACGTTGCCAAATCAGTTAAAACCTACTTAGAATCGCTCAAATGGGAGGTCCTACGCAACCCGCCATATTCCCCAGACATCGCGCCGTCCGATTATTACTTGTTCCGTTCGATGGCACATGGTCTGGCTAATCAGCAGTTCCGCTCATATGAAGACATCTCAAAATGGCTTGCTTCGTGGATAGCCTCAAAGAAGAACACTTCTACCTTGACGGTATTCGAGCTCTGCCAGAAGGATGGGAAAAAGTTGTCGCTAGCAATGGGCAATATTTTGAATGATTCATTTGTAAACATTCTTTCACAATAAAGTTGCATTTTCGTCAAAAAAACAGCGAGAACTTTGTTGCGCACCTAATATAAATTAAAGAAAACCTATAAGAAGAAGGTCAAAAATTAATGTAATATATTTTTTAGCAAACCTAGTGTCTGTTAAAGATTTTTAATAATTGACAGCAATTTGCTATAGATTTTCAAGCACGAACAGTAAGCACCACTTTCACATAAACTTAATCTGCCTATAGAAAATAAAAAGCTCATATCATCTAAATGCACTCAAACGTATTTCTAGACTTAACGAAATACTGTATTTTTTTAAAATAAAAATAATACATTCACAAATATATATAAAGGGCTTTCCAATAAGGACTTGACAACTTTTTTTCAAAATAAAATGCAGACCATTTGAGATATTTCAAAAACTTTATTATCGGGTTGAAGTACAATCAAAACATTTATGGATGGAACTCGACTTCGTCCATATGGCCACCGAGGGCACGTTTGCAGCGGTCGATTCGTTGGACCCAATTTTCGATGACTCGGCCACACAATTCGGCCGAAACGGCTGCTATTTCGCGTTCAATGTTGGCTCTGAGCTCTTCCAACGTTGTCGGCTTGTTGGCATAGACCAATGACTTGACGTAGCTCCAAAGAAAAAAGTCTAGATGCGTTAAAACGCACGAACGAGGCGGCCAATCGACTGGGCCATTTCTTGAAATAATACGCTCATCAAACTTACTCATCAATAAATCGATTGTAACGTGTGCTGTGTGGCTTGTGGCACCGTCCTGCTGAAACCACATGTTGTTCAAGCCCATATCTTCCAATTCGGGCCAAAAGTAATCGGTAATCATGGCGCGATAACGATTACCATTCACAGTAACGTGACGATCATTATCGTCGACGAAAGAATATGGCCCTATGACGCCGCCAGCATGCAAACCGCACCAAACATTTATTTTTTTGTGGATGAAGTGGTGTTTCATGGAGCACATGTGGATTTTCACCCGACCAATAACGCATATTTTGCTTATTGACGAACCCATTGAGCCAAAAATGAGCTTCGTCACTGAAAATGATTTTGCGATGAAATTGACCAACCCGTTATCTCACTGGCACAGCAATATCACACAACGAATATGTAGACTCAAATGTTTGCACTAACTTGTTACTGCCTGTCTACTAGAGTGAGAATTACGACCGAAAATCGGAGTTAACGCTCTTAAAGTAGCGGTCACCGACTCCGAAATTCTGTAATAAATTTTTATAATTTGCAGACGTTGTTCGTTCGTGTACTTTACCATGATAAAAATGTTAAGTTTACTGAATAAATTGACAGTGACAGTTCGATGATTAGTGAAAGGGTGCGTTCACAAATTGAATTAAAAGTTGTCAAGTCCCTATTGGAAAACCCTTTATATATATATATATATATATATATATATATATATATATATATATATACCGTGAATATATTTTATAATGCAACATGCACATACATACATAACGTAATAATGAAATGACAGCAATGTATTTTAGCGTGTATTTTATTTTGCAACATAGGATGTGAAATACAGTAGTTGAACAAAATTTAAAAACTAATTTAACAAATTTTCAAAAATGTCACCATTGACGGCCAGACAGTATCCTAAGCGATTGTAGAATTCATTTATTGTATTTTGTATCTGCTCTGGAGTTATTTCTCTTGCAGCAACTCGTATTCTATTTTTTAATTGGTCAATATTGTTTAGAGGTTCTCCATGAAAAACTTTATTTCTGATACATGACCAAAGAAAGAAATCGTTTGGAGACAGGTCTGGTGACCTTGCGGACCATTCTACTTCTCCTCCATGGCCTATCCAACGGTTTGGAAATCTTTGGTTGAAAAATGTTCTAACCATATGAGAATTATGTGCCGGCGCGCCATCATGCTGGTACCAAATCTCACCATCAATATTTAAAGCGTGGAGGGCTGGCATAACTCTGTACTCAAGCAATTCTAAATATTTTTCTCCTGTAAGAGTACCCTCAATAAAAATCGGTCCTACAATATGGTGTCCAATCAACCCAGTCCAAACATTGATATCTATGCAAATTTTGTCTACTCCAGTAGCGGCAGTTCTGTGAATTTACTTCACCATTTACATAAAATGTTGCTTCATCTGTAAAGCAAATTCTGCGTAGTAAAGTATCATCATTATGAAGCTTATCCAACATGATTTCACAAAAGTTACTTGTTCTTTCTGCATCATTCGCAATTAGTTCCTGATGGTTTTGAAAATGATACGACTTAAAATGTTCTCGTTTTAGTAGTTTATGCACGGAAGATTTGCTTACATTTGTAGTTTGTGCTAAAGCTCTTGTGGAGAGCATATCATTATTTACGATTGTTTGTAGAATTTCATCTCTTTTGGCGTCAGTAATAACATATCTTGGCCTATTCTTTTTTTTATGATTAGGAACGATGCATCCATTATTTTTATACTTCTGTACTAACCTACTTATTGTAGTTGGACTCGGTCTTGGACGGTCAGGATATGTAATTTGAAACAAATCTGCTACTCTCCTCAAACTCATACACTCCGCGCAACATGAATAGGACCAACTGCATATATGACATTTGTAGTTGGTATAAACATGGTAGCGCGCTGGAATTGTTATTTTCGAAAATAAGAGGGTTGATAAAAAGATGTATGTAGGTACCAAATATAATTTTTGTAAAAGTCAGTGCAAATGTACGTTACTAATGACAATAAGTAGAGTAATTAAACGCCACTTGAATACGACCAATCTACAAAATAAAAGATTCGTTTGCAATAACAAAATACTTTATTGTTCAATAATGAGTACTTTTGCCATTATTTCTTATAACCTCAAATAGTCGGGATGGAATGGAATTATACAGGGTTCTCAAGTAGTCAACGGGAAGTTCCGCCCAACTTCGTTTCAGCGCCTGCTCTAGTTCGTCAGCGCAACTGAATTGGGTAGCATTGGAGTACAATTTACGCGACAACCATCCCCAAACATTTTCTATGATGTTCAGGTCGGGGAGAGCGATGGCCAATCGAGAACCTCCATGCCTTGTTCTTGAAACCAGCGTCGAACAATGCGCGCGGTGTGAATACTGGCATTATCCTGTTGGAAAATAAATGGCCCACCTGCCATAACGTTGGAAAATTTGTCTTTCACCTGTTGCAGCAGCTGGACGTACTTTTCCGAATTCTGTCTGCCCTTCACTATTACTAAATCAACAGGTCCGTTATAGGAAACAGCTCCCCATACCATGACTGAACTAACATCGGCTCGCCTTCGTGACTGAATCACTTCATCTTTACGTAAATCGTGGAAATTATAAGAAAACCCATCCGGGCCATCTAAATTAAACTTCTTCTCGTCACTGAAAATAACAGTTTGCCATTCTCTTGTCCACCCCATTTTTGCTTGAGCAAACTGAAGACGTGCAGTGCGCTGAAATTCCCTTAAAGGAGGCCGTCGTTTAATTTTCAAACGTTTTAAATGCGGACAGGTCTTCAGTAACTTCTGTACAGTTCTTACCGATGCATTCGTTCCAACGTTATTCGCGATTTGTCTTGCCGTTAATGCCGAATTCGATGCTTCGCGTAATATGGGTCGACGTTCTCTCTTAGTTGTAACGGATGTTGTTCGCCCTTTAAAACGTTTTCCATAATTCATCACAACCTGGTGTGATCGACTTATTTTCTTTGCAGTAGCCCTTGAGGAATACCCTTCTTAATGGAACGCTTTAATTTTTCCAATTTCTTCCATACTTAAGCACTTCTGTCGTCCCATCGTTGCACAATACCCTTAATTACAGATGTTTGTTTATCCGGATACACGTTGTAACTCGACACTCATCCGGTAGCTTACTATTAAATACTGGTCGTATCCAACCGGCGCGGTGCATTTTATATGTATATGGTACTTACGTCACCCAATGCATAACGTTAGTCCCTATTGCGCAATAATGCATATTATTTGCCATATCATACCATTACAAACTTGCATTGTATTTTTAGTAAATGAATTGTTTTTCAAACCACCGAAAGCTTGCAACAAGTCGGGTGGTCCTATTCATGTTGCGCGGAGTGTATTCGAGTTATACCAGTTCACTAATAACAGTTTTTCTTCTACACTATACATACCTCAAAAATAGAGTAACTTATTTTGACATCCTATGTTGCAAAATAAAATACACGCTAAAATACATTGCTGTTATTTCATTATTACGTTACTCTAGCAACTAGTGTATGTATGTGCACGTTGCATTATAAAATATATTCACGGTATATAGCATGTACTGTTGAAATATTATCATGTCTGAATATAATACATACTTTATTCTAGAGTAAAATAATGTGTAGTATTCATCAAAGTGAATTTTACATAACATAATTTCTATCTTATATGTTTGCATGAATCATTTAATCTCTTGGGCATGACCACACAATTCGTCGGTGTTCCATGCGGCTACTTTCAAAGAATAAATGAAATCGATATCTTAGTGGCCGGAATAGAGATGCTAATCATCACTGTACACATCTAGTTGATAAAATTCTTCATCATGATTTTCAGTCCCTCCTGTTGCGTGGGAAACATTTGCTTGGTTTTATTAGGATTATTATGTTCGGTTTTGTTTCTTAATTTAGGGCACATCCTTTGCTGCAACTGCTAGTGGACAATACAGCAGTTACAGTTCACACACTTGACTTCATCGTTTTTAACGTTCCTGAGACATTCATTTGTTGGATACGTTCCAGTTCACTTGGCGCATCTTGATTTTTATGGCAATAATTTTTGTGTGTTCGTATCTTTGGTAACGAGATCATTATGATACTTCTTTCCGGACATGGGAAGCTTCAGAATTAACAATTGATCGCATAAGACGTTTAAATTTGAATATTTTTTTACTGTTATCTTTAGTTTTTGAATCAGCATAAAACATTGGTAATGGTGTGTTGGTGCGGCGGTTCGAGTTCATGCTTTTCAATATTGGCCTTTAAGTCTTCTGTGTTTGTAGAATAGTGCGCATTTTTTAAGACTACTCTGAAACTTCTGTCTTGTTCTGTTTTATAGGCAAGTATAGAGTTTCCTTCAAGATATCACTTGCGTGATTTTTGTGTTGGCTCGGTTTTCCTTTGGTTGAAGTTTTATCTATTCACTATTTAGTGCTCTGATTTAAAAGTTTTCCGGTGCTATCTCATTTAGCAAATTAA